>VWZN01009059.1:194092-230606 GCA_013396955.1 Regulus satrapa
TAAGAGGATCTCTTTAATACACCATTCCTAGTAGAAAACATGAGGTGTACAGAAATGCTGCAGTGCAAGCTGCAGTCAGAATAAGAATGAGCCACTAAAACTGCTGCTCTCCACTTGTAGCTGCTTTAAATTTGCAGGAAAAATGCTGTGGCAATGAAAGACTTTCTGTAACGCCCTAGATCTATTTTAATTTTGCAGTCACTGTCAATTGCCAGCAGTCCCAGTAGCTGCCTACCCAGAGCTCCGTATGGCGGCTGTACAAAACCTGTGCTCAGAGAGATTAGGTGCATTAAAATGTATCAGAACTGGTTCTGAATTATATTACATGAAGATTTAAAGCCACGTGGAGAAAAGCTGGTCAGGGTCAGACAGTACAGGACAGACAATTCTCGACTGTCTCCCGAGCTGCTATTACAATTTTTAAAATAATCTCTAAATCCAGTAAGGCAGCAGCTGAAGATTTTACATACGGGAAAAAGGCTGAATTCATACAGTTCATATCTGAAGCAACAAGACCAAGCTGTAAAGAATATTAATGGTTCTTCTCTTGAACACATTTCTGTGCAACTCACTATTTTTATGGTAATAACAGAGTGAATCATAAAGTAAAATTCATTAAGGCCTTTCCAGCTTACAAGTAACAATTTATTATAGAGGACATTCAAATTCATTATGTTCCAGACATCTGTTTTTCAGTATTTATTTTGCAGAAACAATGGGGAAATAGGAAGTTGGGTGGTGCTAGCATCTTTATGCAATACTTGGAAGATGAGTTTTTTGTTCTTTCCTCTCTCTTCCTTCAGCTAGTAGTTGAAAACATATCCTATGCTATATCAACTTTGTCTGTCCATAATAGGAAATATGCTACAAAATACAGTTGGGATTTTACGTGAACAATGTGGTATGCTTTTGGACTGAGCCAGATAATACAGATGGAATTGCTGATAACATTTCTGATTACCTATATTCTGTTTATGTGCAGTGCAGGAAATTGACCAGAAATAAATTAACATTGTTAATTTAATGGTTTCATTTAATTTTTCATATCAGGTGAGAGAAACTTTACATTAGCAAATACTGTTCTGTATTTGCTAATGTAAAGCAAATTTGGTTTGTAAACCAAAATGAGGGAAGGGATTCTTATGACTTCTAAAAATCTAAAAATGCAGAGCAGCCAGTAACTGCAACCCTGTCTCCCCACAGTCAGATCTAACCCTGCTCACCCTTGTCTTCCACTCCTGCATTACACTTTATTGCATTGACTATGCCAGTCAGTGTTTTTAGTGTTGTGTCAAAGAATAAAAAAATAAAGTAACATTAATCCAGAAGTGAATTAGTGTAGTTTTATATCATCCACACTTGAACACCATCTTCCTGATCCCCAGCCCTTAAACCATTTTAAAATAGCTTTCGAAAGCAGTTCACTTGTACAACTCTTCAAGACTGCCTCCAAAGTCAGGCACAGGTTCACAAAACCCTGCTGAAATAAAACCAGAATTGCTGTTTTATGACATTTACAGCACAGCAGCTTGAGAAAGGATTTGCTAGTTCCCTTTGGCCAGCTCTCTCTTGTCAGAGTCAGGAGCAGAAGAAATAGCCTATGAATAGAAACAAGGACTGCCTGAATCTCTTAAAAGAGATTGAGTCCTTCAACAGTAACACTGTACTTGCAATTTATTTTCATATAGACTTCTATACTGCTAAATACAGTTATTTGTACACAGTACTGGTATTTCCTAACTGCTCAAAAATAAAAGCAATAAACAATGCCTCAAGATAAAACTGTCCAATCAATTCAAATCACAGCATTTCTGGCCAAAGTCACTTTCAGGGTCTTGGTCCCAGATTTGTAACATCCAAACATCACCTAAAAAGACTAACTATTTTGGATTATGTTTGCCTGAGTAAACACACCAGATTTGGACACACTTCCATGGTTTTAGAAAGCAGGCTGATCTTGTTTTACCGTTGATCAAATACAAATCTAGTAATGAAGACTATACAATACAAAATATTAAAATACTTTGCTTCAACAGCGTGAAGCAAAATAAGGTTTAAAATACATGTATGAGTTAACTACACACATTTTACTACTACTTTGCTTCATCTGCTCTAGTTTTTAACATCAAATACTCTAATTCAAGTATATCCTTGAAAGAAAGCATACTTAAAGCATTTTATAATCGAGAACCAACTATCCAACATTTTACTGAGAAATGTCAAGGGCTATTTTCATCTGAGCTGCACTCTGCTCTCTCATCATATTTCTTCAAAGTCCCAAAGTAACTCATCCAAGGCAGTGATGTGAATTCCTAGGTCCTGTTTACACTATATGAGGAAAGCATATTAATAATTTTCCAGTGTGATTAAAACCATGTGTCCTTCACTCCATATCATTTCCCTATCCTGTTTACTTAAAAAACTAACTCGTCATAGAACTAAAAGGAAAGTCCTTTCACACTGCAGCAACACTGAATTCACTCAATTTTTCATGGATCTGTAGATTGCTTTGATGCATTCTGAGCTTAAGGAGAACTATACAGTCTTCAAATGGTCACTGGATTAAGCTCTTTGCTCTCTAAACTTAAAAGTATTTTTTCTTTAAAATCTCAAAGCAGAAATTACACACCCCTGCCCCAAAAAGGAAAGATGAGTCCTATGATATCCCTCTCCTCCCAAGAACTTCTGCTAGCACCTTCCTGAAAACGAAGAAAACTACAGAAAACACAAGTCAGTGCTGGGGGAGTGAGAAGTTGCAGGACTGGAGCAGCAGCCTTGGCAGAAGGGGACCCAGTTCTCAGAGCAGAGGTGTGCAGCAGGCAAGGCTGCTGCCAACAGCAGGGCTGGGCTCCTCCCTGCCCAAACTTCATTCCCAAGGACTCACCCTTCAAAAAGCAAGTGAGATTTCCCCTCTTATCTCTGGGAACAGTAAACATCCCCCTTTTTTCTGCTGCTGTGCAGACAGACAAGGCCGTTGCCAGGGCACCTGACCTAAGGGAGCTGGGAGAACCATTTCTGAAGCACACAATTGTTACGACTCTGACACGACTGCAATTATATTGCTGGCTTATCAACACCAGAAAGAAGGAAGAAAAAAAGAAAGAAAAAAAACCAAAATGAAAGAAAATGCATCCCTCAACGTGGGCGTACAAAGAAAGACTTAAATTAGTTTCCATGCAGTAATGTAAACTATGAACCCCCACAATATTCTTCAAAAATGAATTATCTTGCTCCAGTAAAAGGAGGCTGCTGGGAGCAGCAGTACTTCCTGGCTGTCCAGCTTTTCCAGCCTCTCTGTTTTCTGTCTTCTCCCCACCAGCACTTCTGCGCTCTCCCCCAGCCTGTGGATCCTGGTGCCTACCATCCTACACCAAAAGGACGTCTCCGTGTTCCTCTTCTCCCATTCTTGTGGAAAGTTCTTACATCTTTCCCCATCTCCATTCCTGGCTGCTCCTTTTTTCATGCCTCATTCAACCCACACTGTTCCCTTCATCTCTATTATTCTTACTGCTGTTCTTATTGTCATATCCTAAGAGCCATCCTTATTTTCCACTCCTTAATTCCTTCTCCATTGCCTTAATTAGGACTTTCCCTATGTTTGTATTTCTGCCTCTCTCCCTAGGACTCCATATCCCACCTATTCCTCTATCTCCCCTCCTCGTCTCAGCCTCCCTCCCCCTTTCTGTCCCTCCTGGAAGATCGTGTGTTCTGCTGCAGTCCAGGTTGGAAACCAACCTGCACTCTCTCTGAGAGTTAAAATGAATTCTCATGCAGAGTAAAAAAGAGACAATGACATTCCTCCTATTGCAGGTACAAAGAAAATCTATTTTTTAGTGCAGGCAAGAGTAGGAAACATCAGGTTTTCTGATGTTATGATTTCTGAGCATGCCAAAGGCTGTGTCCAGCTGTGCTTCGGCTGTTCCTAGAAATGCCAGCAGCTGGATGTGGTACAATGTTCAGGATGCTGGCATATCTTCATTTCTAATGACAACATTGCTAGCTCATTTTGTTCAAATAACCAACCAGTTATCACAAAATCACAGAATAAACTGAGTTGGAAGGAACCTGCAAGAATCACTGAGTCCAACTCCCAGACCTACACAGTACCATCTCCAAGAATCTTCTTCCTACTTGAAAAAAAACAAGTTTGGCATGTTTCATCACTGTGATTTTATACTGTTTTATTCCTAGTGTGAACACACAGAAGGCAGCCCTCTAGAAAAGAAAAACAACTATGGTTTTGCCAGATTCTGAGGTCACTTTCCTTATCAGGTTTTTAATGGTGTTCTAAAATGCTGTTGACATTCACTTGGGAAAATGACAGAATCCAGGGAATCCTAATTTCTGAGGAAGGTCATTTGCACAAAATTTTTACGAAAATGGACTTGCCACATAATCATTTTGTGTTGGTGTCACTTGAAAGCCCAACACAGAAGTCAAGGCTGGAAAGCACCAGCAGCTACCAACATTACTGTGCACAGTTTATGAGCATGGGCTATCCACCCAGGATATAGCCCTACAAAACATTCATTCTGAAATGGCATCAAAAACAGATTAGAATTATAAAAGGTCAAGACATCAATGGCAGAAACAGTAAATTGCAAATCCTGTAGAATTAATCTGATAAAAGAAATGTCAAAAATACAGAAATACAGAAAGTAAATGTCCCATCACAACTGAAGTTTGTGATGATTTTAGAATTAGATTCTTTTCATAGTCATTGTGCGTAAGCAGTCTACTTCCAAGCATTAATATTCATTGAAAACACTTGCTGTGTTTTGCTTACTACAGAACTGAAACCACTACATAATGAAACTTGAGCAGCAGGCAAAAAAGCAAACAACTCCCCCATTCCCCAAGCAAACAAAAAAATCCCTCAGGGACAGTGAGGAGATGGGAAAAGAGCTTTCTTCTATTGTAATGTAGAAGATGCATTTAGAGTTAATCACAGACCATACATTACCTCCCCTCCTCTACCTTTTCATTAAGCAGCTGTCTTCATCTTCTGCATTCTGCTGCTAGTTATGATAAGGATGAATAACTTACTCTCCCTTAACTCTCTTCCTCCCAAGATTAAATAATTTACAAGTTTGAAAAAGAGTCTCCAGTTTGCTGTGTATTCCTCAACAGACAGGACTGGAATTCTTTCAGTACTCTTCAAAAGAAAACTGGCATTATCCATTCAAGGAGTGGAAGGAGCCCATCAAGCACACCTCACCCCTAGACAGCACCACAGGCAGGTGCCTATCGCTCCCCTGGGCACCTGGCTGTCACTGGTATGTACATGCCCAAAAATCAGATAAACCACTGCTGCTCACCTACCTGTCTGGTAGCAATAAACAGTTATCTACTGCTGGGCAATAGAAAACTGTAAAGCCAGGGGCTGCTGCAACAAAGACTTACACTGTTTGCAGGGTTCAGTTCCAACAGAACCCCGGTGGCAGTTACCTGCTGTCTGAGCTAATTCAAACACACCTCGCCAAAGGAACAGTCTGATACGCCAATGGCCACTGCCATCACATGACCAACAGTACCCTAATGCCAGATTTTCACTCCTCATTACACGCACAGGTGAGCTCAACACAAAATACCAACCAGAAAATTCAGAGCCAGCAAAAACATCAACTTACAAACTGGAAGCAGCTCCTGACGCTCGGCTCGATGTTGCTGCCCCCGAAGGAGGCCACCTCCCCCAGCTGCCGGGGGATCTGGATGGAGTCGTGCAGCAGCAGCCCCAGCCGGCGCTGGTCACAGAAGCCAGTGGAACTTGCCACTTGTTTGAACAGGTCTGGAGGAAGGAGAAGGACACCAGAGGTAAAGCATCGCTACCAGGATGTGGCAAGCAGCCCAGATTTGTGCTGTTTCCAAGGCTCGCAGGTGCCGTCAACAGCCTTGGAGGACACGAACACGACTTCGATCTGCTTGGTTCTTTTCCATAAACACTGGGGTTTTTCTGTGAAATGTGAGACTAGTGGTAATTTTTTAACAGTGCTACTGGCTTGTACCTGGGAAGAAAGGCACTCTAACACAGCACCTGTGTCATTACTGATAACAGAAGCAGTGACTCTGTAACACAGCTAACTAAACAGCAGGATCTTCAAGCCACAACACATGTTCTTAAAAATAATGTTTAATGGTAAAATAATTTCATACAACATAGAGCACCTTTTCAAGTCTTAGCAATCAACATATAACTCAGAGAATCCGTTTCTCTTCTAGATGAATTAAAATGACTAACAAGAGCTCCCTAACTTTGATATACGATGATCTTTTAATTCAAGAGAATTTAGAAAATAAAATTTTAAAAATTACAGTATGGCAGAACCTGCCATCCATTAGAAATTTTAATATCACATTAATTTTTTGATTCTGAAGTGAAATGTAACTTGAAGCCATATTCTGTTATTGCATCATTCTAGAAAAGAATCCTTACAGGACAGAATTATTATCCCTTCATAAGCTCAATTTAATTTGGTGGGAATTAATTATACTCTCTCTATATATATTGAGGAGGTTATAGAATTCATAATAATAAGAAAAACAGGTTATTATTAAATGAAATATTTATTTGGCAACATCTCTGCTGACAATAAATTACCTGACTAAATTCACCTTACTTTTTAACTGTTTAAAAAAAAAAAAAAAAAGAAAAAAAGAGAGAGAAAAAAAGAGAAAAATATTAAGAANAAAGAGAGAGAGCAAAATAAGACTAGAATGAAATAATGCCCTTTTTTTGGAGTCACTTTAATATTTCACCCAACACCAGGGATACAATTATAAAGGTGCTTCAGAACTGCTTGAGATAACTTTCCTAGCACTGCTTTGACACCTGTTTTCTTCCAAAGGAATAAAGGAACAGATAGAGAAAAGATTATTTTTTAATTACATGAATTTCACTCTTGCAAAGTCTATTTTTATAATGAATAATTCTGGGATGAATGCTTCCATCACCTCTGAAAGCCTTAAGACTTGTGCTCTAGCACAACCAACTCTGCACAAATGAGACAAAAAATTGCTGCACAAATGAGACAAAAAATTGTAAGGGGTGCAAGTCATTGCATACTTGCAGCAATACTAATGGCAACTGCACTACGACTTCAGCATGGATGGCAAAGCCAGACCACAGCATGGCAGACACAATTCCTTCCTCTGCCACACCTATTCAGCTTTCAATTTCCCCCATCATTAAAATGTTAAGTGTCCTCAGCAAGGTATAGGACACTTAATAGGTTATGCATTACTGTGCACACACACTCAAGAGAATCCAAAATGTGAATAAATGTTTTCCTTTATAACTTTGATAATCTTCAATGAAATATTATTTGGAAAAATATCTGTACTGAGTAATTTTCTTAAAAGATTTTCTGAATACTTTTTCTTAACACCCATATGAAACATCTAGAAATCTAAACTGTGACATTCATTGTGATTGCCCTAAAATCTGATCCAATTACGCATTGTCATGCACAGACCCCACTGTTGGTACTGTCTGTTTTCTCTTTAGAGTTCTCCAGCTTGCATTACTAGAGAATAAAATGATAACAATTGATGAAGAACTGCTATGGTATTCGGTGAAACCCTAAAGGTTGGATTTTCAGTGGCATTTTTTCAGTGCACGAATGAGTGATATCAGTTAATTCAACAAGAAAGTTACTCTTGAGAACTACATTTATCAGAAGTTATTTTCTGGATACTAGTCTCATTAGTGAATTGACTCATTAGTCAGGTATAACTAAGACAGCAAATGGAATTTTTTTCAAGTATTTCCCATCTTAAAATATGCAAAATTTGCACACCTTTAATATTTATTTATTTAAAGGTAGCAAGTATATTTAAACACAATGTAAATAACAAGACTGACCACAATGATGGAATAATTTAAAAAAATTAATGCCTTTGAAAATAGTGTAATGCAAGTGTACTGTAGACATGCATTTTTGTGTCTAAAGGTGTGCTGAACCACTGGTCTTCAAAGGGGTTCTTCTGCCTCAGGGAGTGTTTAAGACAAGTAAAGAAATGCTTTTTGTACAGATAATAAATCCAATTGAAAGTTTCAAAATAGTGTTTATTTAATCTTTATCACATCCTTCCTAACTTTCTACTTTTGGTATGCTTCATAATGTAGACAATATATTAGTACAGTAATACATGCACGTAATTTATAAATAGACACACATCTATAGGAGGTGCATGGTCAAAAATATTTTCTGCTGGGAGGAGTGTGATCAAAAATGTTTGGCAACCACAATGCTAAATTACCTGAAACTACAGAGAACAAAAAGTGAAACAGATTAACAACTTTGCATCTGCAATATCTAAAATAATGTCTCTGTATGATATTTAAATGTTTATTCAATAAATAAACAAGAGGAATAAAACAGAAACGCAAACATAAGGTAAACCCAAAATAATTACATCGACTTACATCTATATTTATCTTCCAGGTGTGCTTTACAAAGGGATACAACACCAGTTTTGAAAGATAAGACACG
Organism: Regulus satrapa; assembly: GCA_013396955.1. Taxonomy (NCBI): domain Eukaryota; kingdom Metazoa; phylum Chordata; class Aves; order Passeriformes; family Regulidae; genus Regulus; species Regulus satrapa. The sequence continues at coordinate 202,585 of VWZN01009059.1, forward strand.
GATCCTTCCTGTTCGACCCCTAATGGAAAAGAAACATTGGCTGACAATACAATCCATTCATGTCACAATTTGTTTACTATAACCAAGCTCACTGCAACAGTGTCATCTTCATAAATTAAGTTGCACAGAGAACACTCAAGCTGGATTATTAGTTGAGCTAGACATGAAAAATAAAACATTCCTGTGGCTTCACAGGTATAGCTGAATTAACTGCACTCTGCTCTTGTATCAATTCTACCTGAAATGGTCTCAATCAGAAATAACTACTCACCTCCTTTTTTTATGAAAAAAGTGAGTACAGGGTCTTTACCCTAGGCTTCCTTGAACAGGCTTCCCTATGAGCTGCTGCTGAGTGATTCTCAGAGGAGATGAGGTCCTGACAGAACAGCAAGCCAGTCATTTTGCCAAAGACAATATAGCTTTACTTCCACCAGAAATCTGATGTAGCAGTCATTTTTAGAGAGTCTTTGTTTACTGTCTGTCAGCCATGCCCTGACTTGCCTGAAAAGGCAACAGGAAGCCAAGCACAAAAAAAGCACTCTCTGCCAGGAGTGTGCTTAGACTGAGACACTTGTAATATGTTCAGGTGAACGACAAAGCCTGCCTAGAAACCATGGCAAGGCAGGTAGACTGCACAGGTATGCCACGAACACCTTGGTATGGTTCCTGAGCTCCTCCTCTCAGCGCTCAAACCTCTCCTGTGCAGTGCCAAGGGGCTGGGACACTCCAACCAGCCCCTGCAGCCTGAAAGCCTCCCCCACACGCTCACTCCTGCTTGTAACATGCCCACACTACTACTTTTGCCTTCTAATGTGACAGCGAGAACAACATCCTCCTCTGAGCTGCAGGCGACACACTGACAAACCTTCACATCTTCTCTAAGTCATCTGCTTTAACTCAATTTACTTCCAGTTGCTAACTTCCCCCCCAGACTTTTGTTTCTGATAGCATTTCAAATATGTAACATCTACTGCAAACAAAGACACACAGAAAACAGGAAACTAATGCCTAAACCCAACGCTTCTGAAGCAGAGCCTTATCAACAGCTTTGAAGTGTCACTAGTAAGGCCCTCACTGGGAATAAGATAAATCATGGAGAGGTAGGACAGGGTCATGCATCAGGCTGCACCACAGGTAAAGATGCATGTGGTCTTTTTAATCCTGTGAAAGAGCTGAGGAGCCAGTGGTGCTCATTTACCCTCACATCTCCCCTGCAAACTCTATAAAAGGTACAGACAGAAACCTGTGGACAAAGCCAAATTTAGAATTTGCTTCTTTTGTTAAAGAATCTTGCATTTTCCCTCGTGAATAAACATTTGTATTTTACCTATGCTTTCTACAGTCTGGTCCTCTTACTTCTCTCCCTCAAATCCTTTCCAAATTAATTATCATCTGTGCCCTGAGAAACTTCTCCTGATGAATAACAGACTCATGCAAATTATACAAGAGAAGAATATAGAATAATGATTGCTCTGCAAGGCAATTAAATTGAAACTTGTACAAATCATGAGTTGTTCAGTTCACTCTCCTCTCCTCCCAAGTCAAACCAATAATTTAGCATGCTACTGCAAATGAGCATGAGTGACTGATCAATTAAAACAAATCTGAAATGTGCTGGATTTGCAGAGCTGTACCCATAATTAGATCAGTCATTGACTGTGAATTTGATTAATATCTTTACAAATGACAGTTTTCAATTATAAGAAAAGTAAAGATGCAGTACATTTAATTAAATGTCTCCAGTAGCGCTGTGCACTTTGGTTGATCTCTGCCTATTAAGTTTACAATGAAAACTAAACACACGTAACCCCAAGGTCACCTCTCTTACCAGTGTAATTCAAACTTGAATTTTGGTAAAACAGCTACAAGCTTTCCTCACACATAAAACACCCCTGTGTCCCATTGTGCCTTGCAATATGCAGCTCCTCAGCATACCTAGGGAATTGCCTGGAGGCAGATAATTTTAATTTCTAATGTTGTACTTGCAGCACAGTGCAACATAAAGAAAGCTAGACTGGACATGGCTAGTGCACATGTCACATCTAAACTGGACAGCTCAGCTTAGGAGCAGCCTGTGGAATGACCTTCAGTTCCCTCTCTGCCTCTTATGTGACTGATGCAGATTAGTATCCCTAACATATGCTTTGTTTTCACTAACTAGGAGTCTTCATTTATATATTATTTATGGTTCATAACTAAGAAGTGGTTCACTGTTCTGTGAAAGCCAAAGCAGATTAAACAAATAAAACCTGTCTCTTGAATGAATATAGCCCCATTCCCTAGTACTAGTAAACGAAAAGAAATATAATGTAATCTGGGTAATCCACTTCATAGCATACTGCAGCTGCTGCAGAGGATATCACAAAAAACTGAATTATTGGATATGCTCCTTCAGGAAGACACGATCTGTACAAATCAGTACTTTTTTTCTGCAGGTGATCACTGAAGCAAGCTTTAGTGCTGTGACAAAGGGTGGATGGAAGAACAATGTTATGGCCCTATAACAATAGTATAGTTCAAAATATCAATGGAAATACAGTAATTGTCCTGTGACCTTCCAATTCTATAGGTAAATATTTATTCTGCCACAGCAATGAGAATGTCTGGCTGAAAGTGTCTGACAAAAACCTTAAAAACACAAATAAAATACTTTCACTGACTCTTCAAAAATTGAATTCACTAAATACAAATATAATGACTTATTCTAAAATGAGCTTACAAACATATGTTGGAATTTGCCTATGCATTATGAGCAGCATCATTAATCCACTTAAAAAGAATACCCATAAATTTTACTCAGGTGTATTTAGTCTGTTGTGCTTATACTGATGGGTAAACTTTTTAAAATTCAATTTTGAATTAAATATTTCTCAATCTTCTTACAGCTAAGGGTTGTAAGCACATTAGACAAGAGACTCTTCCATCTTTGAAAAAGAATGACAGATTGAAAGCTATAGAAAATTGACATATCTGAAAACGTTTAACATCCAGAGATATAGACAGGCAAGAGTTTAGATGGTGTTCATTCAGTTGCTTCTTGATAATTCTCTTGAACTTCTTTATCAAAATAAATTAAAAAGCCATGTAAAAGTCATGACCTACTGTGGACAGACATACAGTCACAGAATTGGTCTGAACACAAAAATCTGCTTAAAAAGTTGTTTTCCAGCTCTCCCATTGCACAGCTTAATAAATCCAGGACTGCAAGCCTAACCAAGGGCTGTATTGATTCAGCTATATGCAGCCATTAAACCGTTAGGTTTATCAAACCTTCACTTAAACTACCCTTCCTTTTTAGCTCCAAGCTACCCACACTGTAATGAGGCAAACAGCTCAATACCCACCCTCCCCTTCTGCTACTGGGAAGCTTCTGGAACGTGCCCATGTGCCCCCATACATACGTGTCGTAGACATTCAGAAGCCAGTTGAGGCACATGTCCACGCAAAGGGGAACGTTGACCAGGTTATTGTGCTCTTGCTCCAGTCGATCGTAAATGGTGGTCAGGCAGTTTATGATCTGCAGAATATCCATTGGCTGGTCGTTCTGTTTGAGGTTGTGCTGGTCCAAGGCATCACATGCAGCAGACAGACTCAGGAGATCCACTGTTGGAATAAAAAAAATGCACAACCGTAAAGATGGAAGAGAAAGAGTGATTGCATTATCTGTATACAAAAAGTTAAACAGACCACTGTATTTTGCTTATGTGCCTGGCCAGAGGATGTAAAATGTCCTCTGAAAGTCACATGCATGTCTGGTTTCAGATCCTACAGATCTGCTGCTATTCAGCTGTGGCCTTAGAGACTAGCATGTATCTATTTCATTTTTAGCTGTAAAGTACTTAGTATGCTCTTGAGTCCAATGGAAATATTACACAAATTAATAAAGTGCAAGTAAAAATTATGTATTTCATGCTTTATTTTCCTACAGATAGACAGACTAATATTTGATTACTGCATTCACCAAATGTGCTCTCACCATAGCACAGGTCATCAGCTTTCCTGAGATGCATTGCCCATTTCTTACTCCACAAGGAATATGCAAACAAATCACAGCTGAACTGTGATTAACCTCTCTGTTACTTTTCCTCTAGTGACGACAGTGAAAAAAAGGTTCTGGAAACACTAAATGCCCTGTTTCAATATTTATTAATTACATGTATCAAATTTTAATTCTGAAGAACATTTCTAACTATAAATACTCCTATGACATTACAGAGTAAGACATGTTTAAACTTATTAGTCTACATACAACAGAGTTTTTTGTCACAGACATTTAAAAACTTGATTTTTGTTCCAATTTAAGTCAGTTGCATTTTGAAATGTGGATGTCCAGGGCAAAACTGAACTTCCCTTTCTCAGCTCTTAACCTCTGCAAACTAACATCACCAAGCAGTATCACATTTAGGGCACACAAAATTATGGAAATGTTGGTTTAGAAAGTAAGGCAGGAATAAGAGAAAAGGAAATCAGAAAGATGAGATGCTTGATGATGATCTTCCGGCTGCCACAGGAAAACACTTCCTAACTCCTTGCAGTAAATTTCCAGGGTGTGAGCAATGGGAATGTTAAAGCCCAGATGCTGTTAATCCTGCTCATACCATGAGCAGCCACAAAGTCCAGCACGATGCAATATGACCCAAGGGAGTAGTAGCATCTGGTCCAAAATGAACTGCCCAAAATCATCCAGGAAATTCTTCACAAAACTGGAAAATGAACTGACTCAACTGCAAGACTAGTTTTTCTCTCCTTGGAATAAAAAATGTGCTTTCTTGAGTTTGGTGAGCACCATCTCTTCATAACGTGAAAAAACCCCCCATAATAAGCAGAGGCTAAATTCAGAACAGCATACAGGAATTTTTTTAGAACTTGATCCTGTTTAGGGGCCCATTTGGCAAATTCACACTTGAGTATCCTATTTTACCCAGGATGAAACTGCCCCTTTGATGTCCTAGTGGGAGATGAGAAATACTTTAGCTGCCCACAGGGCTGGTTTGCAATGCTGCTTGGACAGTACGCTGGGATTTTGTAATTGCCAAAAGAATTTCAAGAGTATACATTTAATTGGAAATCAATAGGGGCTTACTTCTGCTACTAAATCCTTTAAGCACTTCTGAAAATTTCATCCTCTGGGCCTAACATACCTAGTGCCAGAGTGAATAAGGAAACCTTGGAATGTTATCCCTACTATTACACCAAGAGATTTAACTTTGACTCCATTTTGTTCATAGTTTTATTGGAGTTTTAATTTCTTTCAGGTTAGCATATAGACATTTATTAAAATAAAGTATTTTGGAATATTATGTTTAACCTATTAACATAAAAAATATAGCTATGCTAAGGTCAGTGTTATATCCTGCAAAAGCATCAGATCCGCTCCTGAGTGTCTCAGAAAGATGTTTTTCTTCTAAGAATTCATTAGTCAATTTGAAAATAGAGCACACTCCTCTCAACACCTATAACTCTGAGCTTTAGGCTGAACTCTCAGTTCCTTTGAGACTACAAATCAACGGTAATTAAATGAACCCCTCAGGCGTCTGAGTGGCAGCATAATTACATATGCAGCTACTGCTAAACATGGGTCACTCCACTTTGTGAGAGCTTTTCCCGTTAATAAGGAGCACATTCTGAAAAGCCTTTCAGCCCACTCGTCTTCAGCCTCCTGTCTTATCCCGAAGTTTGTAACACACAATCATCTCCTAACAAGCAAAAAGCACTTGCCAACACGTTCTGCTTTAGGGAACCTCTTTTAGTGGGAAAAAGGAAGGTTCTGGCCTTCATCACATTAAGATCCTCCTTCATCTTTCCCACCACCAAGATTTAGTAAATGTGTGTGTGGGGTCCTCTCCCAGAACACAGAACTGCATATTGCTTTCCTAAAAGCAGATACAGAGGTCCTGCGAATGACCAACTTGCACAAGACAAGCTCCACAGTCAGATATGTACTGAAGAGCTGAGTTTTTGGCACCATGACAATTTGAAAAGCTTTTCTTGAAATGAACCACACCATTTTATGATTTACACTTCTTGTGGGTTCTCTGCCACTCTTTTACCCTTTTCTATTTAAACTTCCAAAACTGACTTCAAAATCTGTGTGAGCAGCGGCTTCTAGCTTACTCTGAAGTCTAAGTCATTTATATAAATATTTCTTTGGCCTCTAAGGCAATAGAGAAAAGGTTAGGATGTTTTTTAACTAGACACTACCAGATTGCAGGAGAAGTATAAAGGACAACATGGAATAAGTAACCAGCTGAAGGACAGAAGTGACAATTAACAGGGAGGAGAAAGTACACTCTAGAGGTCACAAACTGAACTTAGGGAAAACTCAACATATGGCTGGTAATAAAAAGTATAAACGGTTCTCCCAGAATGCAAGACCATCTCCTCTATAACCTGCTGCTGTTGGCTGACACATATAAAAAATATATTTAATCTAGTCTGCATACAAATAAAGGAAAAAAGACCCCTAGCAGAAGTCCCTGAATATTTTCTTTTGCTGCATTTCCAAGAAAAGTTTGTGAATATATCTTATTTTATTGATATCACAATGTCCTGATGTGGTTTGCACTTGAAGATCAGATCTTTAAAAGTAGCAAAACAAGAAAGTCATCATGCTTTGATGTGATTATCAAAAGAATCAGTTCATTTAAAAAAAATCTGGTGCAATAGTTACACTTGGCATGCTCACAACAATTTTGAAGGTTGAAATGATAAAGCCACACAATAGCCACAACACATAAGCACTTATTTGTTAAGGATGCTATTTTCCATATTCTTCTTTAGGTTTAATATTCTAGAGTCTTAATGTTCAATGGGCTGATTTATGAACTGAAACGTACTGAAGTTTAAATACAGCTCCCTTTTTAAAGTGTTTCTATTCTTGCCGCTGAGAAGTAGGCTGTAGCTTTACTTCTGCAGGCCTTCTATTAAACACACATTTTTAGAGTACTCCTCAGAAGACAAAACTGCTGTTTCCTATGAAGTTTGCAGAAAATAAGATATATATATATGTATATATATAGACATATATGATATATATGTATCTAACAACTCTCACAATTTTAAAATAGAAACGAAAAGTAAGAGCTGAAAGCAGCACCTACTGCAAGTGAGGTTCTGGCTTTGTGTAGGGGCCTTGAAACCCAGCACTGTGCTCTAATTCTACTATTGCCAAAATACAGAAAAATAATTTTGTAATGAGTTGAGGTTTAAAAAAAAACTAATTGAACTGAGTTCACAAGTGACACTGAAATGATAGGATACACAAATACAACGATGGTGTCTCCAGGCAAAAATATTTGTAAGAACAAAGCCTGTTAACCAAATTCCTTAAATACTTCTCCTTAGATACAAGTATGAAGAATGTGCTAGAGTAATCAGTGTAAACGCCACTGCATGTCTCTGAGAGCATCAATTCTCTGAAAATTTACCTAAGTGTAACCTCAAGACTTCAGCTTGCTCAGCTGGACAGGGGAGGGAAAACACACCAAAAGACGTACGGGTTGAAATAAGGACAGGGAGAGATCACTCACCAATTACTGTCACAGGCAAAACAGACTCAACTTGGAAGAATCAACTGAATTCATTACCAATCAAATCAGAGGAGGATAATAAGTAATAAATCTTAAATCTTAAAACACATCCCCCAACTCCTCCCTTCTTCCCAGAGTCAGCTTCACTCCCAAATTCTCTGCCTCCTCCCCTGCAGCAGCAGCAGCAGGAGAATGGGGGCTGCAGTCAATTGATCACATGTTGTTTCTGCTGCTGCTTTCTCCTCAGTGGGAGGATTCCTCACACTCTTCTCCTGCTCTAGTGTGCAGTCTCCCACGGGAGACAGTCCTCTACAAACTGCTCCAACGCAAGTTCTTCCCACTGGCTGCAGTTTTTCACAAACTGCTCCAGAGTGGATCCCTCCCACAGGATGCAGTCCTTTGGGAAAAGGCAGTGCTGCCAGCAGACCTGCTCCAGCGTGGGCTCCTCTCCAAGAGTTCACAATTCTCGACATGAGCCTGCTCTGGTGTGGGTTTCACGTGGGCCACCACCTCCTTCAGGCACCTGCTCTGGCATGGGGTCCTCCACAGGCTGCAGGTGGATATTTGCTCCACTGAGCAGCTCTATGCGCAGCAGGGGCACAGCTGGCTCACCATGGTCTTCTCCGTATCCTGCAGAGGAATCTCAGCTCTGGCACCTGGACCACGGCCTCCCCCTCCTTCTGCACTGACCTTGGTGTCTGCAGTGTTGTTTCTCTCACATATTTCCCCTCCTCTTTCCCAGCTACTGTTGTGCAAACAGATTTTCTCCTGCACCTTTCTCAGCTACGCTATCCCACAGGCACTACCACTGCCACTCGCCTTGGCCAGCAGCAGGTCTGTCTTGGAGCTGGCTGGCACTGGCTCTGTCAGACATGGGGTAAATTTCTAGCGGCTCCTTAGAGAAACTGCCCCTGGAGAGGCCCTGCTACCAAAACCTGACCACACAAACCCAGTGCAAAAACCCAAGATGAATCCAGAATTGTGTAATGGTAGGAATTAGTTATTGAAAAATACCTGAAGGACCACAGAGTCATCAGACTCAGCCAGTACAGGTTTGGGAGGGGAAAGTCCTGCTTAACAAATTTAATTTCCTCTTACAACATAGTAACCCAGCTAGTTGACCCAAGGAAGCCAGTTGATGTAATCTTTTTGGACTTCAGTAAAGCTTTCAATGCTGTCTCTCACAGGATCTTTCTGGACAAAATGTCCAGCCCCCAGCTGGATAAACACACCATGCAGCTGACTCATAGATGGGGCACAAAGGGCTTCACTGAACGGGGGGACATCGCTGTGGTGAGCTGTCACCAGGGGGATTCACAGGCCTCCATCCTCAGCCCTGTGCTCTTCAACACCTTCCTGGAACACAGCACTGCAAGGGATACTGAGCAAGTTTGCCAGTGATACAAAACTGGGAGGAGCTGTTGAGTTCTTGAAGGAGGGAGGCCCTGCAGAGAGACCTGGACATGTGACATCCAACAAGGTAAAAAATGCTGTATTCTGCATCTGGGATGAAGCAACCCTGGCTGTAGGGACAGATTGGGGAAGGAAAGGTTGGAAAGCAGCACCAGGGAAAGGGACCTGGGGGTCCTGGTTGAAGGGAAGCTGAACATGAGCCAGCAGTGCCCTGGCAGCCAGGAGGGCCAGCCCTGTCCTGGGGCCATCAGGCCCAGCATGGCCGGCCCAGCAGGGGAGGGCATTGTCCCACTCTGCTCTGAGCTGGGGCGGCCTCACCTCGAGTGCTGGGGCAGCTTTGGGTGCCACGACATAAAACAGACATTCAGCTGTTACAGAACATCTGAAGTAGGATCCAGCAAGGATGGTGAGGGGCCTTGAGGGGAAGCCATGTGAGGAGGGGCTGAGGATACTGGGTTTGTTCAGCTGGGAGACTGATGGGAGACCTCTTGAGGGGCAGAGGAGGAGCAGGCACTGATCTCTCTGTGACCAGTGATAGGGAACACCCAAGGGAATGGTGTGAAGCTGCACCAGAGGAGGTTTAGTTTGGATATTGGAAAAGGGTTCTTCTGCCAGAGGGTGGCTGGGCACTGGAACAGGCTCTCCAGGGAAGTGGTCACAGCCCCAGCCTGAGAGAGTTCAAGAAGCGTCTGGACAATGCTCTCAGGCACATGGTGTGATTCTTGGGGTGTCCTGCCCAGGGCCAGGAATCTGACTTGAATGATGCTTCTGAGTTCCTTCCAATTCAGAATACTCTATGATTCTAATACAGATAAAATGGGACGCAAAGTTTTGCACTTTCAGTCATAAAAACCTGTTACAAGTTACACTTATGCACTGCCAGCTAGTTAATTCAAAAAATTCTGCTTCCTTCAGTGCTGCACTGTTTATGAATAATTTTTGCTGCATATCACTCAAGTTTCTTTATACCCCATTTCCACATTGAGCGTGGCAGAAGTGCTGTACCATGGAAAGATGTTTATATTTCTAATAATTCTAATTCCCTCTTTGTCACTGTATGCATGTTGAAATCTGTCATTATTTTACAAGACTTTTCAGTTATTATTTTTTCCTTTTCCCCTATTTTTTTATACATTCAGAAATTAAATCTGCACACTTTAGCAGAATTCACCCATGCTTATAAGCCTAAAAGTAAACACGCTTGAAAATACCGAGGTTTGACACAGTTCCAGAAAGCATGTGAGCACAAATCCAACTTGAGATAAATCAACAGTTGAGACATTTGCAACTGTGTCAGAAATTTAACCCTGTAATTAAATGCCAAGTCGTGGATGTGAAAATATTTTAATAATCCTCCTTAAACAGGTCTGGCTAATAAACTGCTTGCTTTGGCAACTGACTGGTCTATCAAGAAAACTCTGAGCAAATTATTTAGCTATCAGGTTACAATAAGCTGAAAAGGAAATGTAATTCCAGTGAAAAGTAGAATAACATACAGCAGTTGGGAGAATTAAAGTGTTCGAACATGCACATCACTAACGTACAGCTGATGAGAGACTTCTCAACACAACCGAAAGCTGGGGGAAAAAATGAAGCTAAATGTTTATTGCAACAATCTCATTTAGAGGCAATAACCCCTCAGGGTTCAAGATTCAACTTAACAAACTGTTAGCAACTGCAGCACTGAAGCGATTATTTCACAGGAGCTCTCAGAGTTCCTAACACACCACAACTCTATTCCTTTCAGCTGTAAGGCTGTGGCTGACAGGACATGGCACAGTGACATGGCACAGTGAAAATACCTGGCTAAAGAGTGTAAAGGTAAGAAATATGTACGGTATGTTCAGTTTTATTTCTGAACTGCAGCTCTGCCTTACAAGGGACACATCTGCAGACCACCCAGTACTCTCATTTTGTAATGATGATGCAAACCCACGGCAGCAGGAGGCCCTTCAGGTGAGAGAGGTCTCCATGTACCAGGCAGAGCTGGGGATACGTGTGGGAATGTTTTTCTGTTTCTGAAATCTCTGAATAAACTTGTGTGCTGGTAAGGGAGCCTTCCTGGCAGCAGGTGAGGCACAGGCAGGTACTTACAGCAGAGGGCTTTCTGCAGCCTGCGGAGCTTCATGGCAGTCCTGTACGCTGAGAACCTGACGTTGTTCAGGTCAGCTGTAGGGAGGCAATATCAGAAAAAAAGATCAGCTTTACACACTAGAAATAACCAGACTCACAAAGATGTTGTTATGTTGAACTACAAGACTATATTTGTTGGTTAAAAGAGCAGGGGGGGAAAAAAAATTGTTATTGATTTCACTGAGCTAAAGCCCTCAAATCTTGACAATCAACCATCCAAAAAAAACCCCACTAAGTCCTAAAGTGTTACTTCCTTTTGTTCAAAGGCACTGAACTAAAAGAGCACTTGAAAGGACAACATCAGTGACTGCAGCAGTGTTTCTGAAAATACTGCAGAGATTTTCACACCAAGTCACTGTGAGGGAGATAAGACCCTGAAACTCCTCCTCACTCACCTTATACACCAGCCAGGCTGTGTGCAGGCAGCCCCAAGGAAACACCTCTGCCCAGGAGGTGACTCTCAGCTATGGCTAAAACAAAAAGCTTATTAAAAATATCCAATTAAACTCCTGTGCTTTCCACCTATGCAGGCCCCAGTCATGCCCAGAGACATAGAGCCTTTCTGGAGAGAAGCCAGCTCACTCAGCCAAGTGAGTTTCCAGGTCCCCACCTGCAAAATGGCAGGGAGCCAGTGGCTCTGGCAGCGTGACAGGGAATGGCACCCAGTTGGGAAGACATTGTTTGGCTCAACTTTTGCTAGAGCTGTCCTCATACATTTAACAAAATAAGGACATCAGCACAAGTCCCCACTGAATAGTTTAACCATGGCTTGCAAAACCTCCTGGACACTGTGGGGACAAGGATACACCAGACCAGAGCACAGAAGCTGGTTCCCAAGGGGCACTGCCAGCAGCTGCCCTGGAAGCTGAGGAGTGGCAGGGGACACACTCATGCTCTACAGGACAGCCACCCACCACTAAAAAACAGATGCATGCTCTTGGCCCTCTCACTACCCAACTAATTCCTGGGCACAGACTCTCCTGTGCAGCCTAAGGATCACTCCCAAGAGATTGTTTGGCATATTGCAGCTTAAGGGTTTCCAGAACAGAAATACCCTGCTTGTGCCAGCCAGTTTCAGCACCTGACAACACTGCTGAATGCATTTAATTTACTGATGAAACCCATGGAGCCTAAGGAGTTACTGATGGGAAAGTATTTAGAAAATGTAAACTACAAGGTAAATATAAAAGAACATTAGGGAAAAAATGTAGTGGCTCAAAATAAAAGCTCAATAGGCTTCCTCTAAGCCTGACAGACTCTTAGACAAAGAATATGATGAAAAACAGGGAAAGACAAAACATTTCCTTGCTGGCAAAGGAGCTAAGGTGCTGTAAAACTGTTTGAAATGTGGTAGCTTGGGTATAACTATCCCAACACCGTTTATAATGCTGTACAGGTATAGGAAGCAGAGGGAATATAGTTTCAATTACATTAATTTTAATTAAGCTGTTCTGAATGAATAATAGGAGGTATGATAATTCAGTAGTTTTGTAGACCTTAATAAAAGCTGTGGAATATTTCTGAAACATGTCTTAGAGCAGAAAAGGAAGTTTCAGCTTTGTATATAATTTCTTTTTCTTTGCACAGTGGCATACACCTTTTTAATGGGCACTTCTGTACTTTGCTCCTACTAGCTCTGTCTCTCACTGTCATCCTGAGAGGTCCTTTATGTGTAGAATACAATGAAAAGTTTAAGTAAAATCACTTAATTTGCCTTAAATGGAAATTAATAAAGCAGTCTTACAAACACACCATGAACTCAATTACATTTTGTACCCTCATTGCAAATCTGTATTTGTATTCTGTAAGATAATATTATGGCTAGCATCTGACAAAATGAAGAAGCCTTTCTCAAATTCTCCCTGAGTGCTCTGAAAAAAGCTTATCTATTTATTATTTACATTTTCAGAAATATGAGTAAATATATATGTATATTTCAGGCCTCGATCAAGGCAGAAAGTACAATCCATGAAGACATTTAATCCTGGAAGTGCTACAGTTTAGATCTATTTTCCTGTATATGTAATACACCCTGCATTTATCATCAGCCTTAACGACATTGCTGCCAAGAAGCATCTGCTCTAAATGATGAAGCAGCAATGCCAGGTGCTCACTTCGGAGCCCTCATGTCACGTTTTGGAAAAGCAGCAGCACTACTGCTCACTTGGCTCTGCGAGCGAGCCAAGGCTGAGCCGTCGCACTCCTCCACTGCCACCTTCGCTGCTGTCACCAGGATTAGCCCACACCCAGCTACTGTCCCTGTGCCAACTGCTCACCTCTGCCTTCCTTATGCCACCACCTCCATGCTCCTGATGGACAGCTGTCTTACCAGATGGCCACAGTCACTTAAGGTCACTGGATCTTAATGATTTCGCTTTTCCCTTTTCCCTATGCCTATGAAACTGCCAGTGGCGTCTTTCCTCCACCAGGGCTGGAATAAACATGTTGCTCTGGGTAGCAATGAAAGGAGGCCACACCCACTCCTAAGTGGGTTCAGAACATTTTGCTTGCTGGATGAGACCCCATTTAAGCGAACCACAGGAGTGCCAGGGACTGATTCTTGGCCCTGGGCTGGGGAGCGCTGGACCCCTGACAGCGAGAGGGAGGACCTTGAGTGAGGAGCACAGACTGGTCACACCCCAGCTGCTCCTGCTGGGAAAAAGGCAGAGGAGGGAAGGGGGCTCAAGCAGCAACCAACCAGAAGTCTATGGAAACACCAGTAGTTCCTACCCGTCTGTGTTGTGAAATTGTTTTTGCTTTTTTCCTTCCTGGATTCTAACGGGGGAAAAAAAAAGTTGCCCTCTTCACTCCCACACAGCCCACTGAAAGAGTCAGGACACATTAAGCCCTGTTTCCAAAGCTTTTATCATTTCTGAGCAGGTTGGGGAATTCAGTGCACCACACAAGATTTCCTCCAGCTCTTTCCTCCCACTCCTAGAAAGTATGTACCGCCTCATCCTCTGAACAGGATAGTCAGAGGGCTGAAAAGCCCTTGGTGTACTATGAAACTTCTGCAAGTTGTTAAATATACTCCCTCTTCTTGCTCAGAAGGCACCTTTCGAGCTCTGAACAAAAAAATGTACATGTCCAAGAGCATAATCTGTTTATGGCCTGAAACAAAGATGCAGTGGAAGAGGTCACCTGGCCCCTGGAAAGGAACAGACACAAGGATCACAAGGGAGTATTTGGTGACATATTTACATCCCAGAGCAAAGAGAAATCATGACTTTCCCATCACTCAGCCATGAATGGCGTCTCTGTTCAAGTGAATATATATATATATATATATATATATATTTATCTAATTACATGATAACAGTGAACAAGTGCTTTTATTACAAATGCAGCTTTAATGAATGGTACTTCAGACTGCTGATAGGAATAACTCAAATCAGAAATACAGTGAAAAGATGATAACATAATTAAATTCTAACAATTTCTGCATAATTCTGCATGTTGAGAGAAATCTCAAAACATAAGGACTATGTTCTATTTCTACAGTATTCTAGAAACACCTGCAATTACATGAAGCAGATCTTTTTGCTAGTGGATAATCAAGCAAAAGACCCCACTCATTTGAGAAGTGGTCAGTGATTCTAACCACCTGCTGAGATGTCTCACTGACTACTGACACAGAATCAAATAAAATCTTGTAGTTTAGGTTTTTTTTTTAAATCCTCCCTTGCTAAATTCTGGATTTTACACTGGTATATGAGCAGAGGAAAAACATATTCTCATAGTTTTGAGCTTTTACTGCAATAAAATAGCTTGTAAAATAACTAAAACCAATAAAATTTAAAATCAGTAAGTTTTCTAAAATAACCTGTTTAAGAAGAGGTTTAGCATCTAGCATGGGCGGGTATTGATATTGTCCTATCCTGTATGACAGTCATCCCACTGTGTTTAAAAACACTTAGATGAGCCAGGCTACCTCCCACCAAACATTGTTCATGCCATTTATCTCTTTCCCAATGTAATCTGAAAGCATCTCATAAAGTCCCTTCTACCTGGAAACTACCTTTCCTCCTTATTTTAAAAAGGGTTTATTGTTTATATTATCGTGAATGTTATTATAATTGCTTTTTTAGTTAATGAGGACCAAATACACATCCTTCACTTGGTCCTATGGACAGAATTATCTCACTCTCTGGACACCATCTAACTGAAATGAGCAGCTTAAATGCTTCAGGTGGTATAAGTAAAATTCAGCAAACGAACAACTTAATTATTTCAAATAAATTAGATGTCATCAAGTCAAATCCTCATATTCATTTGGTAAGATTTACAGAGTTCTGAGGGTTTTTTTACTTTCAGGTGCGAGGATAGAAAATGTGAACCTAGAGTGATATACCTCGAAACCTGAAAGCCTTAGTGAGCCGCAGCTTGTGACATGCTCATAGACTGTTCACTGCCTGGGGATAACCTATTTTGGGAATTACAATGCCTACCTAACAGATGTTAAAAACTCCCTACTGGACAGTCCTGAATAGGCAGTAATTCCTCTACAGCCACTAAACTTTTCATTTTGCATCAGACATCTTGCCTTTTCAAGAAGCTTCAGCTAACGTTGTTTCAATACAGCTGAGATTCCCTGTCTGGCTGGTTAGAATGCTGGGTTTCCTCCTGCTGCCCAAAACCTGTAAATTAATCTTTTAACAGTGCCCTACAGTGACATATATTGCCTCTTCTGGAACTGTAATTTTAAAATGCAAATGACACAAATGCACAAAGGAAAGAAATTAATCAAGTAACACTGCTTAATATCAGCTCAGTCTCAGCCATTGACTTTTATTATAACAATAATTAATGCTATCATCTACATTGCTTTGGTAATAAATAACAGTAAACTGTTATTCTATGTACAGTTTAACCACTCTCCATGAAACGACCCAGCACGTTGTACTAGGCCTGTCCAACTGAGCGAAAAAGCCAACAGTGTCTCTGCAAATTAACAAGTGGGAGGTACCCAGGGCACCACAATACTACTGACTGCATCCAGATCCAGCGGCTGAACACCCCAGCATGTGCCAGCATCCCTGTAATCAGACCAATTGACATGACCTTTGGGAGTTTAGAATTGAGCGTCTTTTCTTCAGCCTACAAACACAAAAATGTAAGAAGGGATTTGATGTACATCCCATTCTGGGACTGGGATATGAATGGAGTTTGCAGTCAGAAAGTTCAGAAACCCTTTATGTACTCTGGTGAGAAACAGCCATATTGAAAAATGCTAAAACAAATAATTTACAAATAACTTCAGAAAATAACAATAAAAAGTGTCCATTTGCAAACCAAGAGCGCAGTTACCTTAAGCAAAATGTTCCCATATTGGTAAGATTCTGCAAGAGAAGAGCCATTCATTCTCTCTAGAAGAGCCTGCTTCATGCTAATACACCTGTGCTTCATTTTGAAGGGATGCCAGGTTAACTGCTACCCATAAGTTCTACCTCTCTGTCACAGTCACATTTACTGTTAGGTGTGTGCTGCACAGGACTCACTCACACAGGAGGATGACCTCCTCTAGACCGATTACTGGCCAAGGCTGACTGAACCTGAGCAATCCTATTTTCTGAAATGGGCTTGAAAAGAACATGACTGATTAAGCAACTTTCAAAGAGAGGCCATATGGATAATCTCACTGGATTGCAGTGGAAATCAAAAGACTGATGTGTGCACTAGGCATGGGTCTTACTAGTGCAAACACTGAAAACAGCTGAGTATGAAGAAAACTTCAAAACAAATACATGGTTTAGTAGTTGCTAATACAAACTGTAATGGCATCCAGGGGCAGTTCAGGCTCTCCAGGCAGCATTTCAGAAGGACAAATCAAAATACTCAAACCAAAGAGAATTAAGCTGGTCGGCGTTGGTCACTGGGACCACTTAGAAGCTCACATTGCTGTACAAGAAAAGGCAGCCACAAGACCAACACAGCAGCTGCTGCGGAAAGCTCAGAGGTGCCTTCCAGCATTCTCCCACCTTGTGTTAAGAAACTCTGACATTTCTTTCATGTAATCCATAGAGAACTGCCCCCATCCTCTAAATTAAATGGAGAGCTGTCACCAGTGCACTGCAGTCTGCAAGGATGAGGGTGGTTTTCACCCTCTTGTCCTGTCTTGATGAATTAGGATTGATAAACAACATTTCTGACTGCATCCTGCTACTGCAATTACTGTTCATGGTGACACTAATGCACCTTGAGAACACTTGTATTGACACGACATGACATTGGAGGAGGGGGGAGGGGGACTCCAACAGTATGGCATGGCAAGCCAAGACCTCCTGGGCATTCATAGCAAAGGTTAGAATCATTCTTAACTTAAAGACAATACTACTTTTCAGAGCTAACCTGTCTGACGTTAAATGTTCACTCTCAGAAGATAATCTGAAAAAACTGAGCAAACTCAGACTGCTTTATGATGCCTGTTCCTTCTGTCTCTCCCCTCATGCAAAGGTCCTTGGTCTCCAAGACAGTGAAACAACACAAATTCCCTTTCAGTGATGCCCTGGAGTCATCATGAAGGATGAAAAAATTTGTAAGGGGGAATGCAGAAGAACAGTGTAAAAACAGCAGATCTGCTGCAGAGGAACTAATTTTGGAAAGAAAAGCAGCTGGAGTAGTTCTTGATTCTTTGAAGACTTTCAGAGGGATGTTAGAAGAAAATAGGAGTGCTTCATAATGGTGTAAATACAAACCAGGGAATGTCTGCCAGCTTCTGATCCTTTGAAATTCACTTATCATGATTTTTACTACCTTTCCTACTTCAGCATTTATTTCTTCTCTATGTTCTTAACTTATATGATTCTTTTAAAATTTAATCTATACCAACATTTACTTCCTACTGCCACTTCAACTAAACATTAAGCAATAAACTAATTCAATATAGACAGCTTATTATGCAATCTTAAGTAGCCATAACTTAAAGAAGAGTAAAAATTGCTCAACTTGAGCAAATTTTTCATTAACACTGAAAAAAATGCTATATTGTTTAAATAATAAATAGAAGTCTGGAACAAGCATTTTAGTGTCTTAAAAGGAAAATCTCGCTTAAGAAAGAACCACCAGCTGGAAATTTTTTGATACACATATATAATTTCAATCAAGTATTTAACAAGTATCTTTATAACCAGCTATGTTTTAGCAAATGAGCTCCAAGAGAATTTGAGAATAATTCCTTCATAGGCAGATTATTGTATAATTTTTCCCCGTAGATTCTTCCTGCTGTCTCCGATTCAGTCCCAATTGAAGAGGTTACAGGACTGTCCACAGAACATCATTACCTTCCTTTATTAGTGCCAAATAATGGTCCCAAGTAATTTAGCTTCATTTTTATTACTAACCAGACTTCTAAAGATAGAAAAATTAAGCAATAAGTCCTATTTGAAATTCACCTATTTTAGCAAAACGTAATGCAACAATTTTTTGGTGTGTGAATTGGATATGTGAAGATTAATATTGCTCTTCTTTCTTAGATAAGTGTCTCTTGTATCTCAGAGGCAGGTAAGAAATGTTACTTTGTGGCAGGATATACATTCCTCATTAATTAAAAAAAAACAAACAACATGCTTTTGGTAATTTGTAAGAATTTAAATTAGATATAAGCATACTGTAGCAAATTATGATACACTGGCATGTATAGAGAGCTACATCACATAGCACAATTATTCCATACTGGGTAATTGTAGGAGTTAGAAAATGGAAATGAAAACTCTTGACAGCACTGATGTACTTGGTTTCACTTTTTTACATTTACCTGCTTGACAAATTCCTGCTTTCTACCAGATTTTTAAAAAGGCATACATACTAAGCTCTTTACTAGCTACTTTATATGAATTAGAAACAAAAATTTGATCCTAATGGGGGGTAAAATAATAAGATCTAAAGAGTATGCAATACAAAATCGACTTTAATAACATCTTCTCAGATAATATATTACTGAACAGTCTGAAAAGACTTCAAACATCCCATTATTACCATTTTGACCTGAGGCAAAGCAAAGCACTGAAAATACATCAAGGGTTCTGTTCAAGACTAAACGGGTTATACTTGTATTGTGCAGTTCGTGTGAGAGTTAGGCAGTGGTGATTACACCCAGTTCAAAAATAAAATAAATCAGTAGGTTATTCGGTGGCACTTTCATCAAAGTTTCCCTCATGTGGCAGTACACAAAGAGTCACCTTGTCTGGTCTCCTGTACACATTTATGAACACCTCAGTTTACTCATAAAAATACATATTTGCATACTTTGCTATAATCAGTGTTGCTTTCACATTAATGATTGTTTGTTTGGTCTCGACTCTAAAATCAATAGAACTATCCAGATGGAGAACTGGGGTTTTGGACATTTCATGCTCCTGAAAAGAAAATAGCAGGAGAATAAGAAAGTTAACAAGCAAGTAAGAAACAAAATCTGCCTGAACATGTTCTTTCTTTATGTGGTAAAAAATACGGCTATCTTAAACTCCTGACATTTGGGTGATACTCGCCGTGATAAAACTCAGTTAAGCTAAATGCAAACTGACTTCAGCAGTCACACATCTTCTGAACTGCTGACCCGAATCTATCAGGATACTTTTCTCCCTTATTACCTTTTCACTTCTTGGTATTTAAGGGTACTCCGGCTGAAACAGGGAACTAGCAGAAGAAAAGCAGTTGCAACAGGACTTTAGGTCTGACCAGCAACAGTATCAGCAACACCACAGCAATCTGTGGATCAAAGGCGGCTGCGGAGTCAGAGTGCAGTTCAATTAACAGGCAACTGTTTGAAGACCAACCTATATTAAAGGGATGTCTGCATGTGCAATTACCATTTGTCCCGAAACTTTTAAACCACTCACTTTAAGAGCAGAAATATGAAGGAGACACACGGGGCAACACGTTTTAATTAAATGGCAAGTCACTACTTGTCTGCTTGTGCATTTGGTTAGCCTGAACTTACACATTTTATATCCCTTCTTGGAATACAAAGCTGCATTATGGTTAATTTTTAAACCAAGTGCTGCCACGCTAATACTACAAGGAAAAAATCTTCACACTGCGTCGTTTCATTTTATATCGCTTTTCTAAAATATTTTTAGCATGCCTTGAACTGCAGAGCACCATAGAGATACCTGAGTTTGCTTGAAATAGATTACACTGGCATAATTAAACTGTTTTCAGCAGCTAAACCAGAGTGTAGCAGGTGATAATTTAAGCTATTTTTCACCATGGCAAATAAGCCTGCACAGAATGCTAGAGCTGACAATCCTAGTGCTCAAGCTGGTTTATATACATGTGCTGTACAGACGTACCCTCCTTTATGAATGCAGCATATTTACTGATATTTCTTTCAGCAAAATAGCTTAATTTTTATCATACCCTCTATTATTTATTAACACAACCATTAAAATCAAAGAGTTAGCTATTAAATGGCCTGCCAAGCAGCCTACACTAGAGCATAGATTAACCTATTTTATCTAGTAGATGTGCTTCTGTTAATAAATTCCAAAGCTGCTAAAAAATGATAAAAAAACCCAAAAAACCCTTCCACCAGAGAGGCACATCTGAAGTCATAATAAGCATGCAATTTGGGTATTCAAAATGACATCATGACAGCTGCTATGCCTTCTAAGTATTGAAAGTGCTTAAAAAATAAAGCAGTGGTAACACAGTTTGGCAAATTGCTTCAATTGGCTTCCCACCATCCAAAAGTCAACATTAACAGCAGCTTGGTTTGATTTTTTCATGTGCCTTTTGTAAAGTAGATTAGACAGTGAAAAGAGTCAGGATTATTTTTTTCAAACTTCTGTTCCAGTCTTTCAGTAAAGAGATTGTAACAATACACGCAAATTACTTTATAAACCCAGCATACATTCCAAATGTGCTAAATGAAATACTTTTTTTTTTCTACTGCATGTTTTCAGTGTGTGCCTTATGTATTTCCCTTGCAGAAAATTTTAACCTTGATAAAAGCTCTTCCTCTCTCTTTCACTTAATTTTGGTTTGCTTCCTCTGGAAATCTTTGCCTTAGCAGATCATTCAATTGAAAGAAAAAAAAAAATATAACCACCAAACATCTGGTAGAAATGTCTTACCTAATGACTGGTAAAGCTCAGTCATCTTGGGATGATCCCAGCAGGTCGTTTGCGTCTCATGGCTACAACACAAAACATGAAAGTTAGCAGAGTAGAATTTCTCTCTCCATCTCACAGCGGTGATGCAGGCTGCACATCAGAGCACCGTGCCAGACCTGTGCCTGCAGCCTGGGCTGCTCTGGCAGGGGCCTCAGCAGTGCCAGGTGTGTCTTCCTTCAACGAGAGGCATTAATCTGCAGCGCTTTACTCAGAAAAGGGCTCACGAAATAAAATTAAAAGTAGGGCTAATATTAAAAAGCTAGCAAGAATGTCAATGTTTTGAGGAATTTGCAAGCAATCAATTCTTAAGAACTCATTGCTTTGTACAGTTCATTCTCCAGTTGCTCCAAACTAGAGGACAAGCATTTGAAAGGGGTTAGCTGTTAAAGAGATTCTGGAAATTCTAACCAGACACTAAGATCCCTGTTTGACTTCCTTTCCCCTACGTGCTCTCTCAACCCTGTCCCATGTGGTAGGTAAGAGCTACCCAATAGAGCAGGTCCAGTCCTTCCCTTGAGTCCAGACACTCGTGCTAAATAAACTCCCTGCACAACAGCCTTCTGGTCCACCCCCAGCCTATGCCACCTGCCAGGCCAGTGTTGCCCCCTGTAGCGACGGCCTCTTCTAGCAAAGACTCTTGGCTGCTGCGCTCCTTCCCTGGGACTCACGGGCCCTTTCCCTGCCCCTGGAGGGCCCCGTGCAGTGCGAGGCAGCAGAGCTGTTGGGAAGCCAGGGAGAAGTTGAAGCAGGGTTATGAAACGCTGCAGTATGACCAGAATGTAAATTGGAGAGTGTCTGCATTGAGGCCAGCAGCCTCCAGCTTCGCAACACAACGCGCTGCCGAAGGACAGGCAGCGTGAGAAAAGTCAACAGAATGAAGTGTCAGCGGATGTAGTAGCAACTCATGTCTCCTAAGGTTATACTTTTTATGAGTTTGCTTTTTAATGACAGTATAGCTAACATGATTATATTTCCATTAACATAGAAGGCTTGAAAGAAAATTCTTATCTGTTCTGTAGCCAGTAAAGTCCCGTTCCAACAGAATTCAGCTGCATTAAGAGACAATCGTGAGTCTCCATTAAAAAAAAGAAAAAAAGTATGTAGCATACCATTGCTAGAAAATACATTTCCCGTTTCTGTACGTAAAAGCAGACATGCAGGTTTGAACCCACACACATCATTCTGAAGACCATATGCAGAAGAGCAGGACCTCACGCACAGCACTGTGGAGCTCCTGGAGCACATACCTTCCAGATCCAGGAGACCAAACCACCACCCCGCAGCACCTGTGTCCCCCACTGTACCCTGGAACATTGACACAAGGTTGTTTTACAGAACAAATGGCCCTTGAGTTCTCATTTTGAGGCACTGATGTTCCCAGGTGTACATTTATCCTTTATAGCCTAAGAAGAGGTAAAACTTCCAATGCATCACTTCAACACCACCTCTACTCAAGGAAAAAGAAGGTTGTGCCAGGTTTTTGTAGTATTTTGTTTAATTTTGGCCTTAAAAGACAGGCTATTTATTTGATTCCTGTGACTACTTTACTGTCCCAGTGACCTCTATATGTTCAGCAGCTTACTATATACAGTATTTCCAGATTTTGCTCTGTAAAAGCAAGAAAGAATGAAAGGGATCACAAGCACTAAGCATAAGAAAAAACTCTACTGTAAAGGTGCCCTAGTTGAGCACAGGGTTTTCAACAAGCCCCGTCTCAACAACCTCAGTGTTCCTATCCCTTCTCAAATTCCGCAGTGGCTGAAGGCAGTGAAAATGGGAGAAAGACACCTCAAGAGAAAAAGCAGTCTCCTTCTTTGCTCTGTTAAAAAACGAGTCCTGCAAAGGGACATGGAGGCAATTGTACTGAGAAATTTCAGCCTGGTCTGGGTTCTTTTTTTGTTGGTTGGTTGGTTTTTTTATGCCCAGAAACTGGGTAGCTTCAAGTGAAAATCTGTAGATCTGAGCCACTTGCATCTGAGCTCCTGCATTTCCCATCCTGCTTGGAATGGGCAGGTTCTGCAGGGAGAATGTAACACCAGAACGTTTTATCACACCCAGGTATAAAGCACATTTTTGAAGAAAAACAGAAACAGTTTCATTCCTAAAACCTCAACCACAAGAAGCCTCTCCTGATATAACAACACTCCAAGGGAAAAGAAGATGGAAGTGTGTTCATGGCAGAAAGCCCTGCAGACAGAAACGTGACAATTCAGGTGAAGAGCTGCAGACCCAAACAAACATGCACACCTTCAGACCTGGGGTTGCAGTTTGTTTGCATCTGAAGTCAGTCCTAGATCAATAGTTCCCCAGGCACGAGCCTGGCCACCCTGGCTTGCTTCCCCGTAGGCACAGAGCCCCAGGAGAGAGGCATATCTGAACTGTGCCATGGTTTGTATGCCAAACCACATAGGAAAAATGAGAAAAAGACTACGTGAACAGTTACAAGAAGCCTCCGAAAATAGGCTGCCTTTTTGTAGGAAATTGATTTGGTAACCCCAAATTGTTCTATGGACAAACTAAATAATTTCAGACTCTACAGCTGTCAACCTGGCAGCCTTCAAAGAAACTGATTCCCCATGAAAACATATAAAGCCATCAGATATCTGGTAAATCTGAATAGAAATAGAATTATGGACATATCCCATGCTTGTGTGGAATAGAAGAACAAAAGGATCATCTTAGTGTGAAAAATGAGTACCAAAAAGCAAAGTTATAATGCATATAAGTTATATATATTATAAAATATTTTTTATATAAAATTTATATATAATAAGTTATAACATATATAATATAAATAAGTAATTTACTTTATTTTTTATTTTTATCGTAAGGCATAATCACGTATCAGTGAGATTAGCATGTGTGGTTTAAGTTGATGGCATTTATTAATGCAGAAAATACACAACTGATTTTTTTTAAGACCTTGGAAACAAAATTTCCTTTGCCAAAGAAAAACACTGGACTCCAACTGGTTTCAGATATTTTTAATACCAGTAACCCCAAACCTCTATTCAGTGTGGCTTTCTTTCATGGTATAAGATTAATTGCCATGGGAAATGCACATTTTGTAAAAAATGTGATTTAATTGCTGATGATTTAATCTGCTTCATGTGCAAGTGACAAAGATGAATTTGCAGGGCAGGCACATTTCCCCTTTTGCTTTAATTTCACACTTCGTTCCAAATTAGAGGAAACATTTATTCCCTAGGAGTATAAAAATAAAGCCAACGGAGCCCCTAACTCTTGCCCCACCAGCTCTCCAGCAGTGAGCACCCATGGGGCAGAGTGCCCTTCACCTGCTGCATCCCCTCCTCAGCAGGCACCACCCAGCTCCCATCTGGAAGCAGCCCCAGCGATGGGCTGGCCCGCCCTCAGCACCCCTCTGTGCTCCTGCAGGAGAAGGCAAAGGCTTGGAAGGGAACTGTAGAGGTGGAGTGGCCATATGGAGCCAGGGCAGACTTTGCTGGTACTTTACATGCAGAACACAAGAAGGCTGCAGATATTTTGCTCCAGCTAAAAAGGCGTTCGCCTCTCAACGTCTTCAGCTCGGAAAATTATCAACTATTCCGCACACAAGGGCAGCTCCAGGAAAGGTTAGATTCCATCAAGGCTATTCTTCGTAAGCCTCTTTGCCATTTTCAAAGGCCATTTAATTGTGAGCTCTGGGGTTGGAACGGTGGGGGAGGATTTCTGTGTATGCCCTTATTGTGAGCACCGTCTGAAGTGAAATGCCAGCTCAGCAGTTTCAGGCAGCCTCAACCACACTTGGGAATGCTGTAGCATCCTTAATAGATCTGCAGCACAGTGTCTGCCAGAGTTTCAAACTCTGGTGAACAAGGCCCTTTACAGCCTGGAAGTCAGAAAGACGTCAAAAGTGTAGTCTGAGTCCTCTTGACTAGCAGCAGTTGAAGCTGAGTGAGAGTATGTGCAGAAATAAGTACTCAAAATACTTTTCCAACAAACCACCAACACAAAAAGACACTGGCACACACAGCCAGCAGTTTTGCAATATTGCACATGCTCAGAGGATATATTTTTCAGTTTGACTCTACATTTAGGTCAACTAAATTGATCACTAGCTTTTAAATCACAGGCATTCTGAAACAAATAAAAATATAAGTGCACTCACTTTTCTATTTTCTTCTTCTTCACCTGACCTGAGCTGCAGAACTGGAAAGGAAATTAAAACCAGGCCTGAAAAGACGAGCAGCAATGGCTAGTGGCAACACCTTGGCGTGGGTGTGACTGGCACACTAAACACACTGATAATTCAGTGGGATGAAAGCATAGTCTTCACTTGATACATCCTTTGGGAACCACAGGACCACTTCATTAAAGGATTATTATATTATATTAGCAAGGATAATTTTTATGTAGGGAATTCTGTCACACTATGCCTGTGTGAACTCCTCTGTTCCTGCCAACAGCAGAGAGATTTGTCTCTCATCACTGTCAGCAAAGCCAACAACACACAGGACTGGAAACCTGAAATCAAGAGATGATATCCTAACAGACACAGGCTGAATCCTTGTTATGTTCCCTTGTTATGACTTGATCAGTTTGGACAGAATACAGTCATTTTTTTCTTCATTCTTTTTATATTACTTCTGAACAACACCAGCAGCAGGAGAAATTGAAAACAATTTTCCCCCACACCCAAATTCTTGTGCAAATCCCCCCCCCAACATTCCTGCGCCAGCCATGCCGTAACATTCGCAGATTTTTGAACTGCTTTTGATTGCACTCCTCCTCCCTCACTCCTTTTTTTTTTTTTTAAAAAAAAAAGTAGATTAGGTCCTGGATATTCACTGCTCAGGTCCAGAGCAGAATATCAGGTTGCAACTGTGGAGTCCTTTTTAAACTCTTACAGCCCACTCCACCGGTGATACAAGAGCCAGTTCTGCTGCGCTTCTTCCCCACGTCCCTCATTAGCAAATGCGACATGAACAACATGTGCGAACGCAGAGATGTGCATTGAATAAAAAAATTCTATTGTGTAGCAATAGTTACATATACTCACAAAAATGTGCTAAAATTATAGCAGTGTTGTACAAAGTTCTGAACTCACCCCTTTTCAAACATGATTTACAATACTTCTCACCTTCTGGCTTTACAATGAATCAAATGTTACTCCAACCACCTTAGGACTATTGTCAAAAAGCCAAAATAAACATGATAGTTCTTTGGATTTTGCTAAAGTAACCTAAATGCAACTGAAATAGCTTTAATGAATAGACACTACCTCTCATTTAAAAGAAAAAAATGTTTTCAATGTAAGATGACAGTGATTGCAAAGAAAGACTTAATATTTCTCTTTTTACAGTGCTTCATTAATTCCTAAGTTAAAACAAGTGAGTGCTATGGAAAGTATTAGCAATGTAAAAAGGTGGCACTCCTTTGTGCTTTACAAAGAACTACTGTTTTCATCTGTAAATCTAGAGACTACTGATCTGTGCAGAGATTACTTCTGCTTAAGCCAAGGATGAGCGTCTCTTCAGCAGGAATTTGACTTCAGCCTGTTTTATTGGCTTTTGCAAGATTTATCAGACTACTGAAGGCAGGCAGCAATACATATTAGAGTTTCTTGCTGATACTGGAAATGAAAAACAGGAGAAGGGCCAAATATCAGCTGTCAAGTAGTGAACAGTAACCTTTTTTTTCCTCCTCTTGATGTTAAACATTTATTTTGTCTGCTATGCCAGGGGAAAAGATTCCCGCTCAGTGGCTTGGTTTGGGTGAGCGTTTCTCCCCCCACCCCGGCTTGTCACTCTCGTCTGATCTATTTGCTTTCCANGGCGGCGCTGCCCCGCCCCGCCCCGCTCCCGCCCGGCGGCGGTGCCGGCGCTGCGCGCCCTCAGCCTCGGTCCTCCCCCCCATTCCCCGCTGCGGGGCGGCTGAGGGCATCTCGCCCCTCCCNCTCGTCTGATCTATTTGCTTTCCAAAGCCTCTCCTCTCCACTTCTGCCAAAGCAATTTCACTGCAGGGTCTTGTCAAATCCAGGCTCAGACAAGCGATGGCCTCGAACAGTTCCTTAGTGCTAAAAAGGTCAAAGATCCCCGATATAACCAGGTTCCTCGTTTCCTCAGCTCTGCACACGTATGCCTGCACAAACCGCCCCTCTGCCCAACGCCAGCACAAGACACCTCCGGTGTCCCAGGCTGCAAGGTGTTTTACAGCAGCTTTTAAAAGGCAATATAAGGTGCCATATAGCAACAAGAAATACAGCACTTCCAGCGCAACCGCCCGGAGGGAATCCCCTCCCAGCCTCTTCTGCCTATTAACTTGAAACATTACTTCTAAGCATGAAATTACGGGGGGGGAAGCAGTCGTACACCCGCGAGCACGTTTGTTTTCAGGAATTCCGCCGAAGTTCACGCCCGAGCCTAGGTGCCCCACAGGCGATGTGCCGCGCAGGTGACGCTGCGCAGCACCGCGCTCGCTAACCCCAAAAACCTGCGGAGTGACGAGGCGAGCCCCGCACATCCCACACCTCCGGCACAGCCGCGATTCCTCGGCTCGGCTCCTCCGCTCNCCCGGCCCCCCCGCCCGCCAGCCCGCACGGGCATGGGCACAGGCACCGGCACAGGTACAGCCACAGCCACAGGCACCGGCACAGGTACGGACACCGGCACCGGTAGTGCCACGCGTGCGTGCCGCTCACACCGCCATCTCCTACGTGTGCCAACGGGGCGCATCCAGCGCCCAACTACGTTCTCGGGAGCGGGAAAAAGGCGCCGAACCAAACGCCCTTTCAAGTTTCCCCAAGAAACCCGGCGGCAAGTTGCGGTTTCCCGTGTAAGCGATGACAGGTACGGCCGCCCGCCCGGCGCACACG
>VWZN01009062.1:0-11185 GCA_013396955.1 Regulus satrapa
ACAGCTTCAGACTAGCTTCACCATAACAAGGAAGGTCATGGATGAAGAAGGCATGTATTGGCCTACTTTTGAAGGAGAAGTCACACCTGTTTCAATTTTTTCATCCTAAACCAGAAAATCAATATTTGTTTATACTCAAAACAGTCTTATTCCGGCATATCACAATAGGAAAAGTCACCTAATCCTAATTTAAAATCTGAAAGGTTTTACAGTTGCTACAGTTCCTCCACCCAGGATTCTAGAAAGATCCCTGCTGGAATTTAAGATTCTTCCTTTTGTTTCTTTCTCTTGCGGAATTTTCTCCCATATGTTGCCAGGAGACAATAAGGACCTTAGGAGGGACAAATGAAGTTGCCAAGCTCTGGGGAGGAGTGTACTTGGCTGCACTCCTCTTATCTGAGGGTTTCTTTCAAAGGGGTGGAGATACCTCGAGAATTGGGCTGGAAAAAAGGGGGTTGGGGCAGCTCCTTGCTCTCTCTTGTGGTCTCAGCATTTGGAGGGGAGAGAGGCTGCAGTTGCTGTGGGGAGAATTCGTTACCACTGTGGGGTTCTGTCTCCTGCTGCCTTTCTTCTACCCCGAGTGGAGCTCTGCTCCTGAGAGCGGCCGTTGCACTGGGACCTTATTAACACCCGACCTCACCAAAGAGGGGACCCTTCACCATCTGCTTAGGTGACTGAGGAGAAACCCAGGGACTCTGAGCCCCCTTCCCCCCTCAACGGAACCTCTCTGCTGAGTTAGGGAGCTGGGCTGCCACTGCCCACCCTAAAGTTTCTTTGACACTGCTCTCACTACACTGTAGCTCTGCATCCCCTGCCCTGTTGGGATGCCTTGTGGTTCCAGCTACATCTGCTGAGTTACTGCTACCTTATGTTTGCTACCCTGAGCAAGCCTGCCCTGCTGTTCCAGCTGCAGCTTCCAAGTTCCTGCTGCAGCCTCTCTTCCACATTCAGCCTGTCCGCCATTACTGCATGGTCTCTGAGCTCGTGCCACAGCGCCCCCTGCAGGCGCGGGGGAATCATCACACCTGCCCTGCCCGGCCAGGGGCCACCAGCGCCCCTGGTGGCTGTGACCGGAACTGCACCAAAGGGGAAAGCGCCTGACAGCCAAGAGAGGGCTGCGACTGCACTTCTGCTTCTGCCTGTTGGCGCTGCCGTTGTTGTTGTTTGCCTTGTTATACATACATATATATATATATCTATATAAGTAAAGAATTGTTATTCCTTTTCTCTTTGCCTTAAAGCCTCTCAACTTCCAAGTTATAATAATTTGGAGGGAGGGGGATCACGTTTTCCATTACAACAGAGGCTCCTGCTTTCCTTGCAGACACTTGTCTTTCAAACCAAGACACTCCCAGAAGAATAGGACTGAAATCAAGAAATTCTCAAGAACTCTCAAGAAATTCTACTCATGTCAGGCTAATAAAACATCCCTAAAAAAATCTCCAAGTCACTACAAAAAAATTATCCAAGTCACAACTGGGAAAGAAAAAAGTAACTTTTAAATCAATAACTCTGCATGCAGATTTTCCTTAGGATCCTGTTGTTATTTTCTCTGTTTTGAGAAAAAAAAAATCACTATGAAAGCCACCAATAAAGGCCCTTCCTGCAGAAGCATTTAAAACATTTACAATGGTGTTAAGATCTAGTAAGATAGACTGAAAGAACAAAAGAAGGTTAAAGGCATCAATGTGACATTCTTCTTTCAAATTACAGATTCTGTCTTTATTTCTATGTTTATGCCTCAGTTTTAATAACACTCAGTCACAGACCTGCTACTCAGAATCTCTGCTAATAAATTCATGTATTCAAGACCCAAAAGAAGTGTCATGTGAAAGCCCAGACATCATAAACTTTCTTGAAACATCTAAAAAACACCTGAATAGGAGGTACAAAGGAGTAACACCAATTCCTATATAGAAAATAAGTGGATTTTCTTTAAACCTGTTTTCCTTAGTCTCAAAATGCAACCCACTTGCATTTACCATAAAACACCAATTGCTAATTCCAATAAATACATATCACTTCACCGTTACTAAAAATGTCTATGAACTGACAAGTCTGCAGAAGTTAGTACACTATCACTAGGTTTATCATCTGAAGACAGTATGTCACCATGATTTTCTGGGTGTTTGGGTGGGGGCGATGGGGTTGGGCAGGTCACAATGTAAAAGCATTGTGCTTACAGAAATATCTGTTTCAATTAATTTGAACCATGTTTTTCTAAAGATACTTTTACTAATTACAAACAGTAACATTAATTCAAGTGAACTACCATACCTTCCTTCTAGCTCAAAATTAGGCAATGTTCTCTACACTGCATAAGGTAACAATTCACTGCAATCATTCTCCAAAGTACGACACCCAGTGATGAGGGCTACAAAGTTCTCAAGTTCTGCAGCTCATAGCTTCCCTTAGGAAAGGGCATTGAGAATCTATTTCATGTGATGAACAGAATTTTGATAGCATCAGTACTGCATGAGTCATCAATCTATCCCACAGTCCTCTTCAATCATCCCAGGGAATTATCTCATGCCAATTCAGAATCTCTCTTTGTTTTGCAGTGTCAAAACATTGCTTGTTTGAACACAGCAAGGCTACCTCTTGTCATGAGTCAGTTTAATGGGCTTCCCAAACTGCACCTGCTGCACCAATACATGACTGAAGCCCTGCAGAGTACAGCTCCAAGTTAAGCATAAGGTGTCTATCAGTTCACTTTACTATTTCCAAATACTCATTAAAGAAAAGAAAATCTTAAAAAAAAAACAAACCCCATTGTGCGTTATTATTAGTGTTAAATATTTTAGAAAGAAGTGCATAAAACCAAAAAAGGCTCTTTCCACAGTAAAGAAAAATCTACTTGTTTGTAGCACAATTGTGGCTAAAAGGCCCTAACCCAAAAAGGAACAACCCAAATAAATGGTACAAGAAACCCTGATGCAAGAGCTCACCCATGGAAGAAGCAGTAAGGTGCTGCAGGGCACAGAAAATGATCAGAAGAACAAGTTGACAGTGACTAGCTATTCACAAGTTTTGTATGTTTAAAATTATTTTTAATTTTTTTCCCTCTGGATGCAGTCCAGGGAACACTAGTCCTGCCAGGAATAAGGAATATAGCAGTTGTTATAACAACTGTCAAACTCAGCCACTGACTTTGTCAGATCTAATTTATATGGCTTCCATTTTAAATAAAAATACAAGACTACTTATTTCTTACTACTATCTACCATGTTCTGGTTTCATGAAGCATTCTGCTACTCCTCCTCTGTCTCAAACCAGCCTGCAATCACCTCATTCCAACTATCTTGCTACAACTCTGCAACACAGACTTATCTCACAGTTTAAGACCCATATAACTTATTATAAAAAGGATAAAAGTAACATATACAAGGATTTATAAACATACATTTTATAATTTAAATTATGATTTATAATCTTAACAGTAATTTAAGATTACCATATTGAGCCACAGCTATAAGCAAATACAGAATATGTGTGTCAAGGAAGTTTTGTTGGGGCTGTGCTACAAGTTACTTACATTGTAAGTAAAAGTGAGGTAAAAATCCATTAAAAATTTCACTGGAAAAGGGCAATATTCATAGTGATACCTTCTGCAGATCTTCGTCCCAGCCCCTGCCTCCTGTAAACACCTGTGTTAACAGGTATTCCCAGCACCAGAAGTTCTTTCAATTCGCAGAATCTAAACATTCTGAAGGGCATGTGAAAACACATTCTGCTAGGAAGAGTCTCATTTGCTAATGGTCAATCTTGGGTACTGGTAAACTGATGTCCTGTAAATATCTGCTAAACCGGAAATCTGAAGAAAACTACAACTTTGCATTTATTTAGGCAATAGTTGCCGATAAACCTAATTCTGGCTTCACAACTGTGAAAAGTCTAGAATCAAATATACTTTGTTCCAACCACTAAGTTCATCAGAAGAGTTAACTGTTTAAAAATACCCATTTCCTTAACACATTCCTTAATCACACTGGCTGATTGCTAGACAACACTTTTAAACAGATTGGTTTATTCAATTATTCATGAAAAGTTACCCAAACCCTCTCTAAACAAGGAGACTGTAGATGGAAAGTGAGCACCGGGATAACAGCGCCCATCGCCTTGTGCATACAAGATGTGCATATATCTACCTGTGCTATTGCTCAAACTGGTATGTCCAGCCACAGATCTGGATCTGACCACCACAGAATATGCTATTTCTCAGTTTCCCAAACTGCTCAAGGCAGACGAACACATGACAAAAGCACAATACATAAAACCCACAGCAGCCAAACTAATCCTGACCACACTGGCGTTTGTGTACAGTCAACTGAGATCATGCTAAGTAAAACTGGGAGGTTTTGCAGAGTGAAGCTTTTAACACACTTGCACTAGACAGGCAGGGGAGAGGAGGCAAGGAGAAAGACCTCACTCCTGCCAGGAGTGACTCTGGGGTCATCTGCTTGACTGTTAAGAAGTTTCAAGGTCATGCATTATACTGCAGAGACATCTAACTCAGAGGCAGTAGAAAAAAGGCAAAGAGCAAGAATGAGCATTCCTAAGTACAGCCATTTTAATTCCTACAACATGTACTACACAACCTCAACTTGCTGGTTTATAAAGTTTAAGCTTCTTCATTATTTTTACTTAGCAAATGAAAGCTTAAGTAAAAAAAAAAAAAAAAAGCATTTGCTTCTTTCAAATACTGTTTCTGAAAGAAAAACGAAGGAAAAAAATCTTTGCTGAGCTGTTATCTCAGGAAACAGTCAATATTCTTTGCAAGCTAAAGTAACTACCACCAAATACATCTGAAATGAGAAACCTCAGTAATTTTGTTAGACAATACATAATTGCCAACAAATAGTCAATTTGTTTTACCCTCTCAATGTAAAAAGGTCCAGAGGACTCCTGGTGCCCAATGTGAGGCCTGAGGGCATTGAGAGGAAAGGGTGAAAAAGGAGTAACAGTTCCTGGGGAACCTGTTTTTTGTGTGCTGAATATACAAGCCTCACTAAGTGGCACCATGTAGTCTAGCCTAGCCTGGTTTGGTTGGCGCATGGCTTTGGATCCAAGAAGGGGAAAAAAGGCCAACTGGCAGCATAGAGGAAGACCAATCTGGGCTGCTGAGGAATTGCAAGACATTGCCACTTGGGTATAGAATTTACCTGTGGAAGTCTGTCATGTCCCCAAGAGTTGGGCTAAGGAGGAGCACTGCAAAAATAGAGATGCCACAGATATGGACTGGCAACAAAAGGGAGAGTTGTTCCTAGACTGATGGGCTCATGATGCCTCAGGTCATCAGGGCTGAGATGCCACCCGTAAGTAGGCACGAGACCAAGGGATGGATCTAACCATGATACCTCCCAGGGTATCCACAACTGTGAGATGTGTGCTGCGATCAAGCAGGCCAAGTGAGTGAAACTCCTACAGTATGGTGGTAATGGTCCAAATATTAGTACAGGGAGGCCTGGCAGATTAATTACATCACACTGCCTCAAACCCACAAAGTGGTAATCATAACAGTAAAAACTACCATGGGATGACTGGAGACCTATCCTGTGCATCATGGTACTTCTCGGAACACCATCCTGGGCCTTGAAAAACAACTCTTTCCGTGGCATGGTACCCCCACGAGAACTGAGGCCAACTACAGGACTAATTTCAAGAACAGCCTTATAAACATCTGGGCTAAAGAACATGGTATTGAGTGGGTGTACCATATCCCTTATTATGCACCAGCTGCTGGGAAAGCTGAGCAGTGCAACAGACTGCTTAAAACCACCTTGAAGGCACAGGGCAGGGAGACTTTCAAAAATTGGGAGCTGCATTTAGCAAAGACCACCTGGTTAGTTAATGCCAGAGGCTGCACTAACTGAGCTGGACCTGCCCAATCTGAACCCATCTGAACAACAGAGAAAAGGTTCCAGCGGTGCGCATGAGAGGTATCCTGGGAAAAACCGTTTGGATTAATTCTGCCTCAAGCAAAGACAAACCCATCTGTGAGGTCTTTGCGTAGGGACCAGGTTGCACCTGGTGGTGAAAAAGGATGGAGAGACACAAGGCATCCCTCAAGGCAACCTTGTTTTAAGGTGAACTGCCTGTCACACTGTGCCTGTATCTAAATCTAGAGGTGTATACGTATGTAATTGGGGTAGTGCATGTATGTATACAGGTTAAAAGTTTAAGTTTGATGTAACATGCTGGAAGGGAAAAAAAATCAGGGTGAATAATGTTAGAGGTCAGGAATTTTTTGGTTTTTTACCCTCCCCGGAAATTTTCTCCCATCTGCTGCATAAGAGATGATAATGACCCATACTAAAGAGGGACAAAAGATGTAGCCAAGGAGGAGGGGGAGAGGTGCAGCTAGCTGCACTTTTGTAGTTGCGGGGCTTTCCCTTGGAGATTCCCCTGAGATTTTGGCTGGGTTCAGCTCAGCTCCTCACTAGCTCTCAGATCTGAGGGGACACTCTGAAGGAGAGGTCAGCCAGATGCCCAGACCTGCGCTGGGTGTTAACCTGTGAGAACAAGCCTTTGAAGACTGACTCAGTCCCTATGGGCATTTGGCAAGCCCCAGATACTATCACACAATTAACAGTTTCTGTTGGAGAATCCAGAAATTAACCAAGAAAGATGCTGCAGGTCAAGTTTAACGGACTCCCATCTGTGTCCCCAGTCACAACAGTTCTTCCCACTGAAAGCCTCAGATCATATTTATTTCCAAGTATTTCCAAGACTTCCCTAACAGAAAACTACCACTTTAAGACCAGAAAAAACTTAACTCCTAAATACCATGATTTATCACAAGAAAAACAGGTGCAAGTGTGTGTGTGGGTTGTAACAAAAGGACCTAAACTTTTCAGCTCTGACCACTACAGAAAGGTGTTCTGACAAAAAAAGGTATCCTTTTATCAATTTATTTTTAAAACACCCAATCAAAGTAATTACAAAAAGCATTTTTTTGAAGTATTGCTGGAATATTTGCAGTAGCCAAAAATGTCATGCATTAAATACCTTTACTTTTTTCAGGAAATATTTCATAGCTGGTATCTTCTTCCACTCAGGAATTACCTGCAGTAGCTCAAAATGTGCCAAAACTGCCCAACCCTTGCAAAAAAAAAAAACCCTAAAACAATATATCCCCAGAGAAAGCTTCCTTGTCATGTACATAACTTATTTCTCTCTTAAAAGGGAAATAAAAAATTGAGATAAAAATCACATGAGAGTCAGATTTCAGTCTAGACAGATGTAAACATTTAAAGGGGAACAAGAGCAACCTGACCACTCTATGTAAACTGCACACTTGGCCACTAAAGCTCAGCCAGGCACAGAAGAAACCTATGAGTAATGTGGCAGGAAGCAGAAAATGCTCCTCCCCAAATCATCTGAGAAATAACTGAGGTTACAGTTAAGAAGGTAAGGTACATAAAATACTTTTCTATCTCTGAACTAATTCTACAGCCTGTTTGATAGAAGCCATTGAGAACAGTGCTCTCCATCTGTCAATTGGTGGAATAATAGAATCTATTTGAACTAGCAAAACAATCTCTTCAGCCTCTTTATTGTAGGTAATCTCTGTATGGAGTTTCAGCTTAGTTCACAGAATCATTAAGGTTGGAAAATAACTCCAAGATCACCGAGTCCAAAGTAAAACCAGCCTACAGATGCCTAGCAAACAGAAGAAACCCTAAATCTGTATACTTAATGTTTCAAGTTGCAGAAATTCACACCAAGAATATGTTGTACCATCCACATGCTGGTCAAACATCACTTCAAAGTAGGTACAACTGTATTTTTCTTCCCACAGTTTTTGTCCGATTTTAAATAAATGTAAAATTAGTGTTGTGCATCCAAATGGCCCAGACTAACTGGATCCAGGTATCAAAAAGCACAAAGAATTTCCAAGAAAAGAAACAAATGTAGTAACATGTTCTTCTAAGTCCTTGAACTGCTGACTGAGGGCACTGCCAAAACCACCAGTCCTTGAAGACAAAGCCAACACAAACTGACACCAGGTCCTTGTTGCTACATGAACACATCACAAAACTTTATCTTTGACTACTTCTACGTATCTTGTCCTTAGATGATCAAGGAACAAGTGAAGCATCTTCCTGCACAGACAACTCAGGAAAAGCAAAAACCAACCCAATTCCAAAGTGGTGTACAAGTACATTTAGGTACATAAAAATATATACATATATGTGTATATTTGCATATATATATATAAAACATACATACTGCACATGATGCAATACCATAGTATAAGTACAGGCTTTAAAATGCACATTGATGCCTCTTCTACAGAATCTCCATTGCAGATAAGAATTTCTTTAGGAACTGTTTATAACCTGAGTTCTCTTTTAGAGCAGGGAAAAAAACCACACCAAACCTCCAAAACAAACAAACAAACAAACAAGCCCCAAAACACCAATGTTTTATAGTAACTAATAAACAACCTGAGTACTGGAGCCTCACAGCATCCCCATTATACTCTGACACTGACCTCCCAGTCTGATTAGGGAACTCTGCAGCTTTCCATTACAGCAGAAAGCTGCAGCACCTGAGAGTCTTAAGATAACCAAGCCTAGTCCACAGATCCATCAGCTGAAACTCATCTTAGGTGCCAAGCATGGTCTCAAAACTGTCCTTATCTCCCCAAATGGTTGTGGCAGATCTCTTAGTTTTCTTAAAAAGATTCACAGATTTTTTTTCAACAAGAAACAAATTCAACGAGAAAAAATTAAAATATTGTGTTGATATAACAAATCAACACAATAGCATCATAGTAGGGTCGCTTTTTATCCCAAATTATTATTTTTCCAGTACTTGAAGAATACAAACTACGTCAAGCAATAGATGAAGATCTTGTAAAGCTGAAGGATTCTTAACAGTCCACATGACTGGAATTATAGCATGAACTGGCATTCCATCCCCATCCAAAATTCTTCTCAGCTGAATGCTCTACTTAGAATTTTGAGTTATCTTTAGAAAGTATCAATGTACTCATGTCTTCATTCTTCTCTACACCTCAACACAAACACTTTTCCCAACTTTTGCTATGATCATCTGAAACAAAACCAAAGGAGGAGATTAATTATCTTCCTAACTTATTTTTTACAGGTGAAAATAATGAAATTAAAGAGAACAGACATTATTCTTGCCTCATCATAACACACACAATATTTCAATTAACAAAGTACACAGAAAAAGTAGAAAGGAACTTGCTCTCATGTTTCTCCTTTACTCTTTCTCCCTTCACACTTCCTCTCAGACAATGGGGACATCTGCCCAAGTACTGACCTTCTCTAACGTGAGGTATATTCAGCATAAGAAATCTTAGATTGCTATTCCTTCCTCACCAAGTAAGTAAGTTCTGAGCATTAAGACTGGAGGGCTCCATTAAAAGCCGTCCATACAAACATCAAGCAATAGCAGGACATGAGCATGTAACATTTTACCACATGTTGAAAAACTACTTGCAAATGTTTTTCAGTTTAGGAAAGACAGAAAAGGAGTCACATCTAATCTCATGAACTAAGTCTTTAGAGTGATCAAGAAATTCAATCTCACATTACCACATTACCCAATTACTCAATTAATCCAGCAGATACACAGCAATAAACATTATGCATCAGACCCACAGCACTAGGACAATGTGCAATCCCTTCAGGTGTCTCACAGGTTCAACATACTACAGATCCACCTATAAAAAACATCAGTTAAACAAAGCCACAGTAGGGAACTACACAGCAGAGAAACCAACCCCAGGATATCCATGCACGTGGGAAGAACCACTGCACCCAGCAAGGCCACAGAGCACATATGCAGGAACTCATCTTGCACATGCAACAGGGCATGCCAGGTACTGCTTGTGACTGTGCCAGTAGACATGCAGCAACAGGTTACACTTGTACGACAGTCACCCATCCTGTACTTTCCCCTGCCTCTGCACCAAAGCTTCCACACTGAAGATGACAATAGCAGACCTGTGAATAACTTCTGAAACTGAATCCTGTGACCTGAATCAGGCAGCACATTTAGGTGAAATAACCCCAGTTCTGCCTACCTGAACCTGCTGATCTGAAAACTGCAAGATCTGAGGAGCACACTGAATGCTCCTAATCCTAAAACCACAGATAATATTAACAGGTTTTCAGCTCTACTATTCTACTGCAGCTTGACAGTTTAACTGGGGAAAATGCAATGAGCAACTCCTCCCAGAACATGCTGCCTCGGTTACCTCTCCCCCAAGCATGCCCTCCTTTACCAAGTAATTATACCTGCCTGTCTGCAGGATGGGCCATGCCAGAGAATCAGTATGCAAAAAATCTTTCTCCAGCTCTTTAACAGAGATACCACAACTAACACCCATAGGGATCACAGAAGGCCTGTTCTCACCAAGCACTGAACTGGAGGTGGAAGGGACCTCTCCTTTTGGGGGCTGAAAATCCATCAAATGGTCAAAGTGACCCTTTGCCTGGCACTGCACATTGTCACATCTGGGTCCATTAATGCATAGGTCTGAAATCCCTCTGCTCTGGACAAGGAGAACTGGGGGTGTTCAGTCTGGAGAAGACTCCAAGAAGACCTTAGGGCCCCTTCCAGTGCCTGAAAGGGCTCCAGGAAAACTGGAAGGACTTTGGAGAATAGCCTGGAGTGACAAAACAAGGGAGAATGTCTTCCCACAGATAAGAGGGCAGCGTTAGACAGGATATTGGAAAGAAATTGTTCTCTGGGAAGGTGGTGAGGCCCTGGCACAGGTTGCCCAGAGAAGCTGCACCCCCATCCCTCTAAGTGCTCCACGGCCAAGTGGGATGCGGTTTGGAACAACCTGGTGTAGTGAAGGTGCCCCTGCCCATGGCAGGAAGATGGAACTGGGTAAGCGTTAAGATTCCAATTCAAACTATTCTATTAGTCTGTGGTTCTATAAAAATGGAGTGAGCATCATCATATTTCTGCCTGTATATGCAGTGAAGCTGGAAATTAATGACAGATACAGGGGAAGAGATTTAAGGGTTTAGGTACCGTTAGGAACAGATATCAAAACGAAACCAAAATTGTCTTTCCAGAGTATCCAGCTGCACACTAACTGCCCATTTGGAAGAGCTCCTGAGGGGCATCCACCAGGCGCCGGCCGCAGAGGCCGCGGGCGGGCGGTGCTGGCGCGAGGATGGCCGGGGACGGCGCAGGC
>VWZN01009062.1:11546-45217 GCA_013396955.1 Regulus satrapa
AGCGGGCCCGGCGGAGTCACCGCCCAGCGCTGCCGCAGGCGGGGCCGGAGGCGGGCAGTGGCGGTCCCGGGCTGGGAGGCAAGGAAGGAGAGAAAAAGTGGCGCCAGCCCCGCCGCCCCGCGCAGCCGCTACCGCCGCCCAGGACGAGCGGCCCGCGCCAGGGGCGGTACGGGGCCCTGCCTCTGGGGAGGGGCCACAGCTCGGCCCGCCCGCTCCTGTATCCAGCCACCGCCCTTCTCATGCTCCCTTCCGTTCTCCCATCCTTATCGTTGCTTTGGCACCTGCTTAGCTGAGGGCCCTTTACTGAAAATACCGAAACTGCCCTTTCCCTTTCCACTTCTTCCTCCCAACGGAAAACAGGAACTGTGACCGAGCCTGAGCCCACGGGGCCCACCCAGCGTCCCAGGATGGAGCACAGACATTTTCAAGGCACAGCACAGAATTTCACTGTGAGAGCAAGTGCTGCCTGGGACTGCAAAAAAGAAAAAAAAATATCTTTTCTAAAACACACCACCTCCCAAAGGGCAGTAGAGAGTATCAGGAAACATTTGATTTGGAAGCTGCATTGAGGCAGTAGCTTTTCCTTGTTCAACTATAAGGTTTCCAGGGTGAGTGTGTGGAAGGGCACCACAGCCTGATGTTCAGGCATTCGTGCAGCTTCCCAGAGGCTTGGGCAAAAGGCAAATCCAGGACCTTGCCAGTGGTCCTGACCACCCAAACTGCTCCATCAGTAGCAATTTTCCTAGAACTAGGTATCAGAAAAATAAATCCACAACCATCAGAGGTTTATGTCCAAAAAGGAGACAGAGGAGTCCCTTTAGTTTATTTGAATAAAGTGAGAGGCAATGGGGCATTGCCCTGGGATGTCTCAAATTTTCAGAGGACACAGCCTCCCTTTTATCCCAATTTTCCAGATGCATTTTCCCTCTCCCTTTCCCCACTGGCTGAGGTACTTGAGATGCACAGACTTCCCGGAACACCTGATACCTAAAAAATTCCCCTTTAATGTATAACCCTCCCTTTTAATTCTTAACTCTTATGGAATTTATGTTTTCTTCCCCATTGTTTCTTTCATCTTCCAATATTCAATTTTATTTGTCAGCAAACCTACAGTTTGTTTGTAAAAGCAAATGTCTTTTGCCCATTCATCAATCAGTGGAATCCTACCCATTGTTTCTCCTATCTCTTGGCGCTAATCTTGT
Source organism: Regulus satrapa (assembly GCA_013396955.1). Lineage (NCBI taxonomy): Eukaryota > Metazoa > Chordata > Aves > Passeriformes > Regulidae > Regulus > Regulus satrapa. The sequence continues at coordinate 12,749 of VWZN01009062.1, forward strand.
CTACCAGTAGACCCACAGTTTGTTTGTAAAGACACAACCATCATTCCTCTCATAGGAAATCGGGAAATATGGGAAGAGTCTTCTGCTGACAACTGCTTCCATCCAACACACCGCTCCTGTTTGGGATGATTTGGCTTGTGTTGGGGCTTCCACTTGCCCTGCTCACATTACTGAAGTTAACACATCACAGGAGTGTCCCATGTGGCTGCCCTTCTGAGAGCACAGACACACCACATATGCACTAGGAAAACCATGCTGCTTAAAATGTCATCCCTTACACTGAGTAGAAACACTTGTGCTTCACTACCCTTTGAAGCTGTCTGTAGGTATTGGGGAGATGATGGTAATGTAGCCACAGGGAAACACAGTACGTGTAGCTCATATCCTAGTGGGTTGGATTCCTTTGATGCCTTCCTTAAGTTTTAGCTTTCGTATTTTCCAGACTGCATACTGCATTAGTATGTAACTCTGAACTTCCTATAAAGTGTTAGCAAGTTCTCTTCACAGTTTAGTTAGACAAAACAATCATTTTCCAGCCCAAGAACCAAGGACATGTTACAGTTTCAGGCCCAAAAGGTATAAACAGTAGCAAATTGAGGAGAGCAAACTGGGAGGATGGGACTTCATAACCTGAAGCTGTAATTGGACAATTAACCTCAATATTTAAATGGACCAAAACTTATAAAAGTGTGAAAACATTTGACCCATTGTCCATCTTGTGTATAGCCTCAGCCAGGCTCTTGTACTGCCTAAAGAGTATCTTCTGAAGGCCTTTTAATAAATACCTATTTTATTCCTTTAACACTATCTAGCCTCTGTTCTAGGTAGCCTCTCAGTGTATCATGTTCTCTGCAGATTTCTTTTCTGTATAGGAGGCTGCAGCATCTGCCCCTTACCCCCTCCTGGAAACAGTGACTGCCCAAGGGCAGTCACTCTTAGAGGGGTGTGTATGGAGGAGGTGAAGCAGGGAAGCACTGACTGTCACAGAAAAGTTCCTCTGACTGCAAAGCCCTGCCAAGGCTCGGGAAGAGCCCTGCATATTCTGGGAAACAAAAAAACCCTTGCAAATAGATTTTAAAATTATACAAAGCAAAGCCAAATTCCCTTGAAACTGAACTGATCCCTAGAATGTGCCAACTGTCCTTTAAAGGCTAAGTTTTAAATTGTCCTTTAAACTAAAGGGTAGTTTTAATTGTCCACTTAGAAGTGCCAGGTTGTAAAACGAGGCATTAATTTGGATTTGCAGTGTCAGTACTGACTGGCTAACTCTGAGCACAGGCCCTCAGGCCTCACACTGCTTGCACTCAACATGGAATATCCAGCTGTGAGTGTGCTATTACAGAACAGATTTACTGCCAGTTCTGACCGCTCTAGAAATGCATTGTTTCCAAAAGGGGATCAATTTGTACTATGCAAAGCAAAAAGGGCACCAGCACCATTCAGCGTGTGCAGTCTGACAATGTTGCATCAAAGACTAGGACTCTTAGAATCTGATTTTTAAAAGAAATATGATGCAGTCACTGAGCCAGCTTAAACTTAATTCAAATTGGTTTGTAACTCTGGACAAGTTACTTTTGCCAAGCTGTTACACCAAATCAAGTATTGTTTGTTCACAGTTCTCTTAAATTTATGCCAAATCAGTTAAAGGGTTCTCCAGCTGTGTCAGGGGGTAAAAAAATCAGTACATTGTGCCAAGATCTCTCTCTACCATATTTTTTTCCCAGAGAACCAAATGGTGATCTACCTGACAGAAAAATATGAGTTTACCAAGACAAAAGCAGTTAAGTAATAAAACAATCTCAGATGAATGCCAATATAAAATTCTCAATACCCGGCAGATTTTTCTCTGGGTATATTTAATAGGTTGCAGCAGAAGAACTGGCCTACAGAAGAGATTTTTCTCATGCTCCAAAAGTTAAACACCACATCTGCTTTGAAGGTAGAGACTTCACATATCCAGAGGTTTAAAATATTCTGGTATTATAATTCTTCCTGCACATTTTCTAAAGAAATACAGAAATATCACAGGCAAGTCTTATTCAGCATGATACTTGGATTGCTCTCATTTTTGCACTGAGACATTGGTGACTAGAAATGTGTCTACCACTAGAGCACCTCTTTTCTCTTCAACGACCAGCAACTTCATACACATTTGGAACTGCCCCCCAAAGGTAGCTACAGCTCAAGATACCAGACAGAGGCAGGATCACTTACATTAAACGTAGACAGAGTTCACAGGTTTTGTTTGGTACGTTTTGCTGAAAATGCATAAAGTTAAACAAAAGTATGGGCCTTTTGAACTAGAAAAATTAAGTTAAGAAAAAATAGGACAGACTGAGGAAAGACTTACGTACTGAAAAATCAGAAGAGCAAACCCTAAATTCACAGAAGGCTACAGGTATCTTTGATATTTTTGAGAGTATTTGACTTATTCCCTTAGTTGGAATAATCCTACAGAAATATAAGGATAATATTTCTTATTATAAAAAATTCTTATTATAAAAATAAATTTTAAGAACAGCCAAAGAAATAAATAGGTATGACAGAAATAAACAACCACACAATGTAAGACTTCACTAATAAAATGCCATTTTAATAACTTTTTTTACAAGGAATCCACCTATACACTATAGAAAAATAAACAGCAAAGAGTTTTTGCAGCTTACAATACAGCAATGCAGGCATACTTCAGCTGTTGACTTAATTACACATAAGAATGTAAAACATTGCTCTTAGTGAAAAGTAAGTCACTCCTTAAGTATAATAATAAATATAATAAAAAGTGTAATATAAAAATCTGCTGTAAAAGCACTGCCCTTTATTCAGTTGCATGGGAGATTGCAAGTGCATCTGTTGAGTAAGGACCAACCCAGAGGAAGCAGGAACTTGCAGGACAGATTTCATAAGCATTCCCATCACTCTTTTAGGTTTCTCTGAGGTGAACCTAGCACTTGTCCTAAATTAAAAAAAACAAAAACAGATCGATATTAGAAAACTGCTTGTGTTATGAAGCAACAATGTACAATTAGCAGTACGTAATTTCCTCAAAGCACTTCATATGAGCTACTTTGAAAGGAACTGCAATTTTCATGAGCTGCCTAGGAGCAACCTCAAACAGGATTTCAAAGCCTAAACATCTGCCAAAGCAAACCTTCCTACCCTGGGATCAGTGCTTCATCAAAGGCCTTCTTTACCCCCAGTGACAGCTCAATTCTGCCACTCCTGTGGTGATTCTTTAGGACTCTACTCAGTGGCAATGCCTTGCTGGGCAGGGTCTTGCCACTGAGTGGATGTCCTAAAGTTAATTAGGAACTGAGAAATCACTTGTCTGACAAGTGTCAGATTCTAAAGATTACACCATCATTCTGTAATGATGGTAACATTAATTAATGTAACATTATTGTTCTGGTAATATGGAAATAACAGAAATTATATGCACTTTTCACAGAAGTACTGTTCATGGAATTCCAGCTGTGGAGTATTTATTCCACACTTGGAATGAAGCAAAATGTGTTGCATAAAGGCTAACAGGTTTCAAATCAAAAATCTATTTATCCATCTGTATCAGCCATGCAGCTGCAGTATCTGGGGAAAAAAAAAAAACCCAAACCAAACAAACCCACTAAGTCATGACAAAAAAGCTTTTAGGTAAAATCCTGCCGAGAACAATGTCAAAGCTCCCAAACTCTTCAGGATTTCAGGATGATGTGATGACAGTTTGCAAGTTCCTCCTTAGGACAAGGCGTTTTCTGTGCTATAATCAATATGCAACACAGGAGGTAAATTAGACTAATTAAGTAAATTTGGTATAGAAATTAGGTGGAACTGTTTTAAATAGCAAAGCTAAGTGCCACTATAATTCTCTGTGTGCTCTTCAATAAATCTTTGAACTAGATGGCTGTATTTACCAGTATCCATATCTTTTTTAGAAGTCTGTTATAAACATAAGGAAGTGATTAATAAGGGAAGCATTACAGCTTGTGCTGCAGAGAAAGCTCTGCTCAGCTATTCCATCAGCTATGTTTGACTTTAAAGCAAATTAACTCTGTACACAACTTCATTTAAATTGCAACACTTGCTTGTTTACACTTGGGAACAGGAAGGGAGCAGAAATCACATTAAATTATTCAGTCTTATCTCTTCACTATGACCTTAGATAAATGCCACACTTGAAGTAGTTTTACATATGATTTAGAAAGGTTTTCTTTCAGAGACTGACTTAGTTGCTAGCCCCCAATAATCATAGTTATCTCTTAAAATTATGCTCTTCATTGGCAATGTGTACAAACCTTGTGAAAAGCAGCTCAGACTTGAAGGAACCATGAGGAGTAAGAAGGTGGCTTACCTGGCTGCACCCCTCGCAGCCTTTGCTGAATCACCTCCAGGCGATGGATATATTCTGTGAGTGACTGTTCAGGATCCTGAGGTGGCATAAGGGATTTGTCTGGAGCTGAACTTGGTAACAGATGCAATCTTAAAAAGAAAAAAGACTCTTTTCTCCTTCTCTGGCTATATTTTCAAATATATCCAGAAGTTACATTCATATAGTCAGGAATTAAGGGAAAACTGGAACCACCACCACCCCTTCCATCTGTATAGCTGCTCCTGGAAACAAAAGCAGCAACAGGCATTGTTTAGGCTACCTTGCATCTACATCAGACCTGAGCCACCACTAATTCAGTCAAACTGAGCACCAGTCAAGGCTGCTGTTATTAATACCTTGTTCTATATCATACAGGTGACTTTTCTTAGCAGACACATGCCATGACAGAGGAGTACAGTGGGACAGAATTAAGTCTTTTGGAAGTGCTTGCAGATCTCAAACTCCCCGAAATATTTTGCTAAATTTCATGCAAACCAGAAGACTATCTGGCTGTTTGTGACAAGCATCGTCTGTCCCTCTAAACCACTCATTAAAGTTAAAAAAACTTCAATAATTTTAGGCATCTCCCATCTTTGCAAACTCACCTGTTGTGTGAGCAGGAAGAGAATCGTGGGGAGAGCCTCATGAATCTTGGAGCACAGCGGGTTCTGTGGCACAGCCCTGTGTCCCTGTCCTGGGTAGGCGGAGAGCTGACAGGAACAGTTGGGGGCTGCTGCTCATTCAGGACTTCTGTTCTAGCACCAGAGGCTGTCGTAAATATGAAGGGTAAAAAACATGCCCTAGGAACCATTGAGAACAGGCTACCATAAATAGATCAAATAAACCCATGAAATGAAAGCAAAATATGCTTAAGTTTGGTTTGAAGTGGAAGTAAATACACTTTCTACAGCTGGTTTTTTTGTGTGGCATTTTTTTTGTTTTGTTTCAATCATATTTAACAGAACTGAGATGATATTTTGTATTGAGGTAGAAAGCTCAGAATCTGGGACTCAAGTTTCTTCGGAATCATACCACAGTGGGTTTATGCACAAAGGTGGTGCTTTCCTTTAAAATAAGTATTTCCAGCAATTTAGAGACAGTGAAAATTGCATGGTAGCAGGTAATGAAAAATACACTCTTTAATCTGGATTTTGTTCAGCACTGAAAAGGTGCAAGTAATGGCATTTTACATCAAGGGCAACAGTTCCCCAATATTGGGTGCTGCATTAAGATGTTTGTTGTATTTCTTACAAAGGCACTCATCAGTAACTCAAAGGAACACTCAAGTGCTGTTGCTCAGGTAACTGAAGTCCTTATTGACCTGCATCAGACCCTCCAGCCATCTACACTACAGATGGATAGTGGCAAAATAAAGATATTTTCCCACTATGGTTCTGTTTTTAAATGAAACATATCATTGAAGAGAAATTATGAAGAAAATAATATACTTGTCCAAACACATACCTGTGTTACCTCCTATACTGTGGGAAATGCTTTCAGATGGTGTGCTCTTCCTGTGAACTTTGTTCCACTTCTTCACCAAAAACTTTAACCTTAGTTAAGAAAAAAATTGTACAAGCATTAAAAATAAGCAGAAATACATTAAATTTTAATATTATTTCTTGATATAGAACCTATTAAGCAACATAAGCAATAATTGCTGTGGGAATGACAGGAGAATTCTTCAAACTCAGTCTCTGGCATGCTGGCTTATCCCATTTTACCCAGTAACAATCTTTGAACTGCTAAAAGACTTGCTTGTTTTGCCTCTGCTCCTAATCTTCAGAGAGGTCTTCCTATCTGAGAGGAGGAATTTGGAGGTCCTGCAGCCTTTGCTGTTATTATGGTATTCATGTCAAAGACTCAGTCATCTTCTGATAGAAACTTGCTAGTAATCATTTTAACTAGACAATTAGATTGCTCAGAAGTAACCACCTATTACATTTATAATTGCTTTTCTTCATTAAATGGGCTTAAAGCCATTGGGAAATGGCATGTTGTCCCATGTACAGCTAGCAAAACGCATTTGATAATGGCAGAGCATGACAGAATCACACACTACTGGATTTCAGAAAGAACCACTCCTCACAGATCACATTCTGATACAAGACACACTATCCAGTGAGACCAAGGCAATAAGGGTCAGCCCCAAAGAACTTAAATTTGTAATGCTGTGCACTGGTTCCCAAATATATTGCAGCTATGTATCACTCAAGTAGTGCTTTCATAGAATTATGGAATGGTGTGGGCTGAAATGGATCCTAAAGAAGCCCACCATGTTCCATTCTCCATCCACAATGCCATGAGCAGGGACACCTTCCACTATCCCAAGCTCCTCCAAGCCCTTTTCAACGTGTCCTTGAACACTCCCAGGGATGGGGAAGCCACATGTTCTCTGGGCAACCTGTGCCAGGGCCTCACCAGCCTCACAAGGAATTTTTTTTTCCTAATATCCTATCTAAATCTACCCTCTTTCATCTTAAAGACCTTTTTAACAAATCTTTAGTAGAGATGAAACTCAGCTAACAAGTCATGCTTGAACCAGTTCTGGAGATGGCTTCTGCTTTATATATACACACACACACACACACACACACACACACATAATTAACATTAATTAGGATAAGCCACAGGAACTATCAATTTTTTAAGTTCCCAAGAAAACATCACATATAAGAGAGAGGGAGTGTTTTGGCTTTACCTTGAGATGGCAGTGATGGCTCTGACTGCACACCTGAACCTGGTGAAAGGCCGGGAGTGTGATCCAGAGAGCTGCAGGTCTGCATGAGAAGGATAGATTCCCATGCGGGCAATGAGAGATAGAGTTGCTTGCTCACAATCCTGAAACCCACCAAGCAGTAGCAAGAGGTATTTCTTCTGATAAACTAGCGCCTTTCTAAAGCTCTCTGCTCGAATATACTTTCGATATAATCTCTGTAACTGCAGAAAGAAAAAAAAAATTTAGAAGTTCCATTTTTTCACATTTACTGTTGCAAAGATCCAGCCACAAACAAGGTATCTTCAGGTCAAATGTCCAGACTGAGGACACAAAACAATTCCATGTACTGCAAAAACCCACATAGATTTGTAGTGTCAGACCTTTTTAAATCTCCTGAATGCTTTCAAGCAAAAAAATAATTTTTGTCATACCTAAAACTCTAAAACAGTTTAACTCCTTAATAAAGAAGGTACATCTCCTTAAAAAAAGAAATGCAGAAAGCAAACCAGAAAGCATGGTGAGAGAGATGCCTATCAGATTTGATTACAATCAAAATGTCAGAAAAATTAAAGTATTTAAGATTAGTCAGCAGGGATTAAAAATAATGAGTGTTTTCTATTTTCATGCTTAGACAAGAAATCCAAGTCTCCCTCTCATTTAAGAGGGGAAAGAAATTCCAAAGATCCAGATCCCTTTTGATGCAAGCTCCTGTTTAACACTGAGAAAGTTCCATAAGAACTTCTCTGATGAGGTATATATGGGAAAGGTTTCTAATTTAAAATAATATATCAACCTGTTCATGTAGAAAATCAAACTTTTAAAATAGCAACTGAAGATTACAGCAGTAAGTGGAAGATAAATGCCATAATCTGACAGATCCCTTTTTTTTTCCCCAGATCAGGTTGAAATAATACCTACTGGCTGTTCTGCTAGCTCTCCAGAGACCCCCCTTTGCTAGCTATCCCCATGATTTTACCTTAGGACTAGAAGTTTCTGCCACTGGTTTGTTTTCGATTTCAGCATTGGCTTTGGCCAGCTGGAATTCTGCCTGTTTCAGCATGTTCTGCAGCATATTTCTCTCTCGTTGCCAAGCCTCTCTTTCCAGCTCTTGAACAGCATTGGCATCAGCTGTAGATCTCATCTAAAACAGAAACCTCAAGGAAGTTTTGGGTTTTGCACATTTATCCAAAATCAAACATCTCAAATTAAGTAATAACCCAACTTTATGACAAATTAAAACAATAATAAGCCAAAAAAACAGCAACGGTATTCAGGTGTTAAATAGCAAAATGGGAAACTGAAATGCATGAAAAGCCCTTCTTACTTTCTTCTACATCCATGGGCAGCACAGAAATAATGAAGATATCTGTGTACATGCAAAAAAAATTGCACATACAACAAAAACAAGACATGAAAAGTTCTAAAAAAATCACACATTCAATTCCGATAGTCCAGAAAAGCTGTGGCAGGCCTATTCTGGAAGTTTCCAAGGTCAGGATGGACAAGACTTAGAGTAGTCTAGTCTAATCAAAGGTGTCTCAGCCATGGCAGGGGTTGCAACAAGACAGGCCCTTGCAGGTCCCTTGCAGTCCAAACCATGCTGTGATTTTGTGAAACTGAGTTTTACAGGAATGAGACCCAGGACTCCAGCTCCAATTCTTCATGGAAGTTCTGCCTTCATAACCCTCTTTCTATCAACTATAAATTTACTGGTCATCAGTTACATCAGTGCATGATGCAGTAGATCACAAAAGAAATAGAATATTTTTTTAAGGTAGTTGATGTTTTATTCCTTGAAATAAAATGTATACATTAGAGAAGCCAGTACAAACAACTGACCCCAGTTTCTCCTAGCAACTTATTTCACTACCATCTGTACATCTGTAGTATCTGAAGGAGTTCTACATGACTCATCTATGTCATTGACTTCTATTGCACCATTTGGCAGCTGATTGACCAGACAGCTCTATTTGGAACAGATTTTCCACGCTGACATTTTGCCAGGTTCTCTGTACCGTACTCCCCAATTTATTGCAACTCAAGGGGGGAACAGCAGAAAATTTCTTTGGTCTCCTGAGCACATGGTTCAGTATCTTAAAGAAGGAGAAATCCAGGGAGGAGACTAAAGGAAAAGGTGATTCCGGAAAAAAAACCAAAAAACAAAACAAAACAAAACAAAAAAAAACACCAAAAAAACAAACAAACAAAAAAAAACCCAAAAAAACCAAAGCCTGAAAAGAGGGCAGAGAAGGGGATTGTTTGTGTCCATGGAAGAAAAGCTACTGAGGTGGAGTTTTTGCTCCTAAGCTCTAGAAAGGCATGTCTTTAAAGTGCTCTACTGAACACTTTTTCTGTTAAACAAAATTTAAGTCTGGAAACTTGAATTCCTTTACATTTTTGTGTGGTCAGTCCCTGGAGGAGGGAACTCTGCTCCAACTAGAATTTTGTCTACAGCTAACAGCTCTTAAAGGTTTGTGAGAGAAAAGCTTAACCAAAATAATCCCGTGAACTTGGAGAAGAGACTGCATCCCCCTCCTCAAGGCTGGAGATGATCCATTTGGCAACCACCTGTGTGGCTGCACAGGTGACAGAAGGAAAATACTGATTTTATTTTGTAAGCAGGTAGAGACAGAGAGAGCTGCAACATGCCAAGGCAGCTTGTCAAACATCAGACTTATGAACAGAAGATAGAAATCAGAGAGTCACAGATCTCTGTCTATTGCAAGCAAAAGACATAAAACTGGAGTTCTTTCAGGAAGCAGAATCTTAAAGTTACACTTTAATGTATTTTGTATCAACAGACCTGAGCTTGGTCTTTGGTAATCCCTGGGTTTGTGCAAAATATTTGCAATACTGCAAACTTGGGTCAGAACAGCCTTCCTGAGATTACAAACTGCTTTGGTACTTTTTTAAAAGTACTTGGCATTTTGGTGAAAAACAACTGCTGTTGGATACATAAAGAAGCTACAGCAACACATCCAAAGCTTGTGATCCTTAGACACATTATATACCTAGGAAAAAAATGCTCTCAGAAGCAGTCTCTGCAATACAACAAAGCAGAGTTGGACATTAAAATACATTAATATTTTCCTTACCTGAGATGTAGGAAGAGACAAATCTGATTTTATTTCTCTCAATGTCTTCAGTAAAGAGGCTACAGCTTCATCATTTGATACAGACCAATCATTAACTGTTCTGTTAGGCAGAAATATCTTTTCAGTATCAGGCTGATTTGGAAGAATGTAAACAAATATTCATTATTTCTTCCCACTATGTGACCTTTAAAGTTCTGAGGCTTTACTTATGCAATATTTACTACACAAATTACTACAAATACACAGAGAAATGAGCAAGTTCTGTTAATTTTTAAGAATTAAAAGAGCTAATGGCTCTCAGCCACGATCCACACAAGTCAAGAAGCAGGACAGAAGGCAAAGTATTATTTTATGAACTCACTTATCTAGAGTTTTATATATAAACTCATTCAGGTGCACAGCCACAAAGAACAACTGCTGCCTTATGTTCTCCAGCTGTTGTTGCTGCTGTTGCAAGTGGTTTTTTTCAGTTTCTTTTGTCACAGGCTGTGTGGCACTTCCATCTTTGCTTGAGGTACACAAGAGTTCCTCCTGACAGTTTGGAACAGGAGGATTCCTTTCTCTTTCTTTTAGTATTTCCTGCAGTTCTTTAATTCTTTGTTCATCCCTTTGGTGTTGCCGTTCCAAGTTTTGCTGTTCGAACAGAGTAAGTAGTAGTTAATTGCATCTTATATATACACACACACTTATGTGTCACCACACATAATTAGCATATCCATCTGTGTGTTTCTTAAATGCCAGACCATTTTTGGGAGAAGGCTTAGAGTACTGATTTCCAGGGCACCAGGAAGCCATTTAATGACACTGGAGTGGCCATTGTCTCCATCCAAGGAGAAACCCAGGGTGAAACCAATACTGTCTCAAGCCATGATTGGGATCCTAACTCAAAATAAGGGTAATGACATGATGACTAGTTTGGTTCCATCCTGCATTTAACCCATATTCATCCCCACCTGTGAACAGCCAGCATTTTCCAGTACAGGCCAAAATTTAAAGATCAGCTTCTGTCAACAATAAACCCAGACACAATCCCTTGAAAACAGCTACATTTCAGAAAAGCACTCAGTTAATGCATTTTTCAGAATGCTTTAACAGAAGGAAACATTCCAATTGAAGAACACCATCCAGAGAGTTAAATCTCAGTGTGTGACTATTTCTGTATAAGGCAGAGCATTCTCACCAGTCTCTCCTGATTTTTCTGCCAGTCCTTTTGTTTCTGTAGCTCGGTCTGTTGCTGCTGTTTCTGCTCTCTCTCCCTCTCCTCTTTCCTGTTCTTATCTTGCTCTTTAAGCAGCTTGGAGAGCAATTGCAGTTGTTCCCAGTCAGCTTTCAGCTTGACCTCTCTCTCCCTCTGGGCCTCCAATGAACGGGTCACCTCCTGCTTTTGTGCCTGAAGAGACTCCAGGGTGGCTCGCAGTTTGTCACTGACCTCCCTCTCCTTCTGGGTTTCCTCACAACACATCATCTGTACCTCAGCCTCCAGGTGCCTTTTGGACAGGATGGCCTTCTGGTCCATTTTCTCAATAACAGCAGCAAGCTCCATAGTTTGGGCCCTCTCCACTTCCAGCTGGGCTTGGAGCTCTTGAATAAAGGCTTTTTCCAGCAGTGACTCCCTGTGCTGACAGGAAGTACCTTCCTTCACTCTGACACTCAACTGCTCTGTCAAAACACGCTCATGATTCAAGGAATCCAGGAGCTCCAATGAACGATTTTTCTCAGCATCCAAGTTTTTCTGTAGCTCCCGAAGTTTGCTCTGTTCCTGGGACAGCAAGGCTTCACAGCGGGAGTGCTCGATCTGCAGCTCCTTGCGGAGGTTACCTGTTACTGTTTTCTCATGGTCCAAGGACATGACCAGCTGGTAATTCTGCATCAACTGCACATCCAGGGCAGCCTGCAGCTCCTGGGCAGAAGTGGGGAGAACACATTTGTGCTTAATATTCAAGCACAAACACTCATTTGTGGGACTGGCTGGTATTTAGCAATTTTCAACCTCCTATTTTGTTTAAAACTATATTCAAGATTTAACTAGAGTAGTTCAGATATTAAAAAGTTTAATTTAGAATTACAAGTGTCAGAAAAATGCTCCTTAGCAATATGACACCAAGCAACAAACCCAAAAATTATCATGTTAATGTACCCTGCCAGTACATGATTTCTTCTTTGGTTCTCTTATCTACTAAGATCGTCATTAGGACATCACTACTTTTTACATCACTCAGTCCCATTCATAAGTAACATCTGAAACAGCAATAACCCTGTTGTTATAAAAAGAAAAATCTAAGCAGTAAGAGTAGATGTGTAAAGCTTCAGGACTTATAATCATAGAATGGACATTAAAGCTCATCTCATTCCCACCTTCTTCCATGGGCAGGGACACCTTCCACTACCCCAGGTTGCTCCAAGCCCTGTCCAGCCTTGCCTTCACCACTTCTAGGTTGGGGACAACCACAACTGCTCTGGGTAATCTGGGTGCCAGGGCCTTACCACTCTCACAGGAAAGAATTTCTTCCTTGTATCTAATCTAAATCTACACTCTTTCCCTATAAAATCCATCCCTAGGTCCATTCTGGGAGCCAGCCTATTTTCAGAAGGAAAGGCAGGGACTGAAGGGGCTGCAGAGGGCACTGCAGTCAGTCAGAGCTGGCAATGCTGCCCTAGCAGGGAGGTCTACCCTGCCCCTCACCTAGCCAGCACCATTTGTTATCTCCTAGAAAGTCAGGTCAGATGCTAAAAGGCAGAAGCTTTCTATAACAGGACTTTACAATAAAAATTTGTAAATGCCAGACTAATCTCTCAAACAGCTACCCCTGGGGCAAAGCACTTTTCCTCTGACCTTGGCAACTCTGTCCTCCTCCCCAATGAACAGGTTTCTGAAAAGGAGGAGGAAGGTAGCAGCATTTCCTAACCATGCAACAGTAACAAATATCCCAGCAAAAATCACTCACAAACCTAAATATCTATCAGGAAGATGACAGGAGAAGCCAAACTACAATGCTCAGAATTGTGTTTCCTCACTTAGGGAATTTCAGTAGGATTGTCTGGAGTTCTTTGAGAGAGTTTAGTTTAGGGGTTTAATAAATGGTTTATGTTAAATCTTCCTCCTTTTCTATTTACTGTAGGCCTTTTACGAGCACTGAATCATTGCTATTGCAGTCTTGGAGAGAAAGCTGTTAATTTGTTTTGTGTTCAATTTAGAAGAGAACAGGGTGACTCTGGTGAACTGCCAAAAATACATATTATATCAAAAAAGGCTTCACTTAGTCTCTGCCAAACCTATTTATCATTGGGCTGTTTTCTTTATAATCTCAGAGACCATACACCTCACACCCTCATGGTAAATGTGCTCTTGAATTAAGGGTGCAGTCACACAGCTGTAGAATCTGGCTGTCCCTACTCAGCAAGGGGCAGTACACAGCAGGGGAAAATAGGATAAGGAAAAACATTATGAAGATATGGGGAAAAAACCCCAAGAGACCATTCAACCTTGGTTTATTTCTGTACATGCTTTAACTCTGGAAAAAAAGACACAGGGCACATTCAAAAAAGATTTGGTGGTTTTAACAGTTACTAAACAAAAGCCGTGCAGGTGAAGAAGACTGCACAAATAACCTGCTAATTAACGTCATGCCCCAGGGGACCTGGGCATTACCTCTATGGCCTTTGTCTTTTCATCCTCTGCTTTCCTCTGGAGACGATGATGTTCCTCAAACCAACCTCGCAGCTCAGATCCCTTCAGCTGCTCAGCCTGCAAGTTATCAAGTGCAGCTACCAAATCCTTTTCCTTTTTTTCCATTTCAACACTGCAAAGTTGAAAATGACATGTTCAGAACAGAACATCCTTCACTAGCATCACAAGCAAGACATTTTTGGTTGGTTTTTCTGAGTTTCTCTGAGTTTTTTCTATTGATTTGTTTCCTTAAGGTGGCCTCTATTCTTTCTAAAGAGGGTCAGTTTTCAAGTCATAGCTAGTTAGCATCTGAAAACATTTACCTCCCTGCAAGCCAATCTCAAATTGCTCGATTCAGTAACAATCAAGAGATAGATTATTTATCCTGGCAGAGCAAAGCTGTTGTCCTGTGAGACAAAAGCAAAACACTGACATACACTAAAATGGGAGTGAGAAAGGAATATACTCAAGATGACAATTTAGTAAAGAAAACGTAACCCTTAAAAGTCAGAGACCCTAGTTTTCCTCCCTGTGTTTCCAAGTGCTGAGGCCTTTATGGATCCAGTTAGTATAAAGCTCTTTCAGACTTGCTAATAAATCAAGTAAATGAACAAATCTACTTCTCACCGTAAGTGATTTATTTCTCTCTGAAGCTCTTCCAGGGATTTCTGCAACCTTTCATTCTCTTGCTTACTTCCAGAAAGCTCTGATTTCAGGGACGCTTTTTCTTGATTCAGGAGATCACATGTTTCAGAGGATCTTTTCTGCTCCTCAGAGAGGGTGCTGTGCAAGTCACTTACAATAGATTTTTCCTGCTGAAGCTTATATTCCAATAATTCAACTAGGATAAGAAAACACTGTAACAGTTATTTATATGACAGAGACCTTTGACAATATGATATCACTTGCGCTAATTAAAATTAGGGCAAAAAATCAGCAGTATTGAAGTCTGAAGAATTACTCTTTTCAAACATGAGAGGAATCAGCAGAAAGATGTACAAACACTATGATTCTATCGTTGTAATATTCTGTAATATGACTAATGGATTTTAAACCTCATTAAAGAAACTTATCCACTTACATAAACATTTTATGACAGAAATCAATATATAGAACCTGTTTTTTCAGCTCTGTTCAGGCCAGTGAATTAAAAGAAACAACTCTCCCTAAATTTGGAGGCTGTTGTTTGATAAGTACTTAAAAATAATTAATGTTCCTCTGTCTACACTATTATGTAAATAAAATTAGCAATAAACTTCTGGATTTCCAGAAAACTTTCCTCTACTGGACTAGTGCATGTGCTTGTAAATGGCTGAATCCTGAATGATAGTCATGGAAAAACAAAAAGAAGGAAAAAGCAGTGTTTGGCTTTGAAGAGGGATATTTTTGACCAAGGTCACTTGCACAGGTTCCCTTTATTACATAAAGGGAACCTGCTGTGAAAACCAAGGCTTGCTTATGTAGTCAGGAACATGGTTTAGCAGTGGGCTTGGCACTGTTTATGGAAGGACACTACAGCGCTAAAGGTCTTATCCAACGTAAGTTATTCTGTGATTCTATACTACCAAACATTTAGATAAATAATTTTCTGCAGGGGTTTTACTGTCCTTGCTGGGTTTTATCCATGTATACACTATTTCATTTCTATTGCTTAGGTTATTTTACAGTTTCTCTTTGCTTTTCATAGATTTGTCTTAACTACTAATATGAGAAAAAACCACTAACATCATAGGCAACCTGAGTGCATTGTCTAAAACTGAGGAATTTTACAGCGTCTGCTTCTTTGCAAGACACCTTTTTTTGCCTTTTGCCTTTGAGGCAAAAAGGAACTGATGTAGAAAGACAGAAAGAATTGACAAAGACAGTAAGAATTACCTTTCCTCCGGAGTTGGTGTTCCTGTTTGTTCCCATGATGTTCAGCCTTGGTAAGGGTTTCCTGTAGCTGCTGGAGCTTCTCCTGGTTCTGGAGATGTGTCATGTGGAGCTGAGCTCGGAGGTCCTGGATTTCTGAAATCAGGCTATTCCGGTCTGAGGAGAAGAGGTGCTCCACAACCATTTGCCTCTGCTCCTCCTGAAACAAAGGCATATTCAAACTACAAAGCTATTTCCATATCTTCTGCAAGGATAAGTACTAAGGAAGCTCTTCCAGTAAAATTTTTGTACAGAAGCACTCAAATTACTAAGTTCATGCTTTACATGAATGTAAAACATTAACATTATGTAAAAAAGAAAAACCTCACTTCACTTGCCTTGTTGAGTTTATACACAACGATTACTACATCCTAGAAATGAAATATTATTGGCAAAAAGCCGCCAAAATCAAAGTTAGTTCAATATATACCCTTTGCAGGAGAGGTCTGTGAAGTTCTAGACAAATGGGAAGGAGAAAGAATTCAGCGAAATATTTTCTATTCACTATCACAGTCTTTCTTGATGCCAGGTAAAATAATCAATAGGCTTTGTAACACCATGTACAAAGTTCAATGAAAATAATACCACAACAGAAACTCTTAAAGCTACTGATCCCACGCCATCTGTATTACCATACAAGATTTAACAAGAGAAGTAATAAAACTGGAAAAAAAAAATACAATAAAGTGATTTATGAGCACACTTTAAGAGCTTTTCATACTTGTTGTTTCATTATATACTCCAGCTTTTCTCCCAATGAACTTGCATCACCAGATGTAGGATTGGAGAAGTGAGACTTCAAGTCAATTTGCAACACATTTCTCTCCTTCTCAAACACACTCTGTACTGCTTGCAGAAGTTCTCCTCTCCAGTCAGCAACAACATCTGATGTTTCCTGTTAAAATAGATATTTTTTATATGATATCTCTCTCAACCTCTAACCAGTGTCCTTCATACCAGAAGAGTACATCTGTTAATTTAAGCACTTCTCAAAATGTTTAAAGAGTACTGTCCCTTACTCCTTAAACATATATATATATCTGTACAAGTCTCATAACATATTTTATATATAAGTTCATATTTATATACAACCTGGTTCCCTTGCTTTAAAGGATATTTTATAGCCATACCTTGTCTCCTCTATCTGCCACCTTGCTGAGGTAAACCTTCAGTGACTGGATAGCATCCAGAAGGGATGATCCCTCCTTCTGCCAGCCCTCCATTGTCACTTGGGTCTGAGGGACATTTTTCAGCCCCCTAAAACCAAAGGGATGCTCTGACAAAGCCAATATTTTGTGGCTCTCCTCATACACCATCTTCAGCACAGTCTGAGAAGGGAAAAAAAAATTAGGAAACTAAGAACAGCATACTGGCAGTGTAAAAATACGATGGGTTAGTACTAGACAACAAAAGTAAGGTGTCTGTATTAACACACTAAGATGCAATTAAGCCTAAATTATTATTTATGCCAAAGGGCTGTACTTTACCTGTGTTTCTGAACCACTCAGCTAACTTTCCTGGGAATAAATTAAATTCTATCAAGTCTGAAGCTATGTTACTAAGCCCCAGTGATGCCAGAAAACTGAATTATGTATTTAGACAACCTTGGCTTAATTTAGCAAATCATGTACAAATATCAACTCCCCAAATAACCAGTTTTAGTAATTTACACAGTGGAAATAGTTTTTCTGATACTGTCATGCCAAATAATATATTTTAAATAAATTCCCTGTTCACAAACTATTACATCATGCACAGATGTTTCCTGGTCTCTTTTAAAGGAGGGTCACTGGAGATTTAAATCCTTTTCTTACATACATCTCATTAGAAATATCCCAGCCTCCATGTGGAACCGTTCCCCATTGCTATGGCATTTAACAACAACACAGAGTACTTTTATTTAACTCCTGATATTCTTTCCTTGCACTTTTAAAATTACTTTTTAACAAACTTTGAGTGGCTTTTCTGTCACTGGAATCAAAATAGTGATTACTTCAATAATCAATGGAATCTTTTAGCAAACGTCAACATCAAAAGCACATTAAAGTGTTGAAACTAAACACTCAGTACTAGAATATGCACTCAGATCTTACAGCCAGGAAAGTCTAGATTGATGCTCCAGAAAAGAAACTTAAACAAAAATATATATCTGTTTCTTAAGATTAAAATAGAATTCACCTCTTCCATTAAGTCTCTGACAGAATTTCTTAGACACAGAATCACAGAATGGTTTTCAGTTGGAAGGGACCTTTCAAGACCGCATCTAGTCCAACTCTGATGTGACAAGTATGGGGAGCGTCTAGTATTATTTCAGGTTGTGTAAAGCCCCATCCAGTCTCATTGTGAATGGATTCTGGGATAGACTTTAGGGATCTACCACCTCTCTGTGCGTGTCAAATCCGAAGTTTTGTACTTATGTCCAATCCTTTAATGATCTTACTGGACAGAGAGGCGAGATTAAAATATAAGCCTGAAAGTAGTTTCCAGGGCACTCATTATCAAGCTTTTTTAAAATGGGTGCTGTTTCCCTTTTCTCCAGTCACTGGAGACTTTATCTGACTGCTGTGACTTTTCAAAAATTATGAAGAGTGGCTTGGCAATTGCAACAGCAGAATTTCCTCAGGATCCTGGGATTCATGTCTTTGAGTCCATGGACTTATCTATGTCCAGGTTCCTCTGGTGGTCTTGAATCTGATCTTCTCTTAAAATTGGAGGGACTTAATTCCTCCAGTCCCTTTCTCATCAAATTTATAGCTTTCCTTATAGGTTTGGTCAGCTTATTGGTGGAGACACTTTTGTCCCACTTGGTTGGGTGAATTTCATGAACTTCCAGTATTTCTTGTTTCTCAAAGGTAAATCCATGATAATAAAAATTAAAACCTTGAGTACTACACTAACTGCATAGCCAGGGATTGACCTCTATCCTGGTTCCCTTCCTCTGACTGGGAGGATAGAGAATACTACCCACAGTCCCAAACCTTTGAACTGTCCTGTTACAGTGCTGTTAGACCTTACACAGGTGATACACTTGTAGGGCTCACTCAAGCTTGGCAGCCTCAACGATACTGCAAATACAAGCTGCTAATAAGCAACAAACTCCTCTAAGAGAAAGGATCTGGATAGCAAGAGGGTGCTTCATTGCTTCTCAGTAAGGAATCTTCAATTACTAACATCTCATGTACTTTTCTGGTAGCATTGGTTCTAATGCCAGCAGATGGTTTCATCAGCTTTGCATGTTTGGCTTTTCCTGGATCACATCAGGTATTCCATGTGTTGTTCTTTCTCCAACCCTAGAGCACCATGTGTCTCTTATTAAGGGCAGATGGATAGGAGAAGAATCTTCCTTCTGACTTGAGCACTGATAAAGGCCCAGTCTCCCTCCTTCATCTTTTGATTTACTTGTGCCAATTACCTTGAGTAAGTGAGTGAATGAGTTTGAATTTAGGCTTACCTTCCCCTTGCACAAGTCTTCCTCCATTGTGCTGGGCAAGCCGATGGAACCTGCTAAGCATATCAGGAGGCACGATTCACTTGCTAGGAAGGGTATTTCTTCTAGTTTCTTATTATTTGGGAATTCACTGTAACCTACTGTATTCTCTCATAGATGAGAATTTCTCCCTTTCTGCAGGTGGAATATTTGAAATGGCATAGAGCTTGCTCAGCAAGCCAGAGAGCTCTAGGCATATACTTTCTTCAACTTTCTTTACTGACTAGAGTGAACGCTCACTGCTCAGTCTTCCGTATTACTCACATTGCTTGAACTAGTTCTGACCTATCTCTGCATATCTTTTAATGTTTCCACAGCCCTCAATCACATCAGGATGACAAGAACAGGCAGAGGAACATGATTTCAGCTAGGGTTGCTTCTGAAACAATTCTCTGTGAAGCCTCCAAGGCAAACCCATAAATCCATAAGCAGTCCTTGTACCCCCACATTCTGAAACAGCACCAGTGTTGTGCTGTCACAAGGACAAGAACCATAATCATCTTGAAGTTTAAACCATTACAGAACAGTTTCAGTGTAAATGTAGCAGCTATTTTATATTACCATTTTATTTTTGCTGCCCAGTTTTAATTTTCTGGTATGCTCATATTAATCATACATTACCTTCATATGTGGTGAAAGCATCTCCTCTTCTTTCAATGATTCCATAATATCTGGAATCATTCCCCGGTATCGCAGATAAGCCATGACATTGGCATCTAGGTGATCTAATGTTTGTAGCTCCTGCTTTAGATTAGCTGCCAAATTTGAGCTGGTATCTGAAGGAAGATAAAACCCCCATCCCCATAAAGTGTTATAAATATAGAAAGAACTTGAAACCAAAATAACCACTTGCAAAGTAACTGTGATTTTTTCTGTTTGTACGAATAAAGGATCAGATTGAGTTGGTTGGTTGAGGTCTCAACTAACTTAAACAAGTTAAAAATCAGTAAGTTGCCTTTAGAACCAGAGAAAGTGTTGTAGTCAGGATTAGGACTCAATTAAACCCCCTGCTTCTGTCCTGTATGTAGATGAAAAGATAAAAGCAGGCACAATATACAGATATATATATATATGTATGTTTCTAAACAAAGAACCCCCTGCCTAAGGCATAGCTTTCCAATAAAAGACCCACAGTAAAAGAAAATGGGAGAAAGGAGAAGCATGTTTTATTGAAGTTAACAAAAGGTAAAAGGAATCTACAAAGTTCAACTTACTACTGCCACATCCATCACTCATCGCAGATGCTCCTGATCTTTCATCATCTTGTACATCAGAAGGAGCTAAAGGCAGATTATCACCTTCCCTCATCTGCCAAGAATAAATTTTTCTTGTTATTTCGGTTTTCTGAATGTAGCTGTTGGTTCCTGCATTTATGACTCGTTCCTGCATTTATGACAAGTTATACTACTGCAGATTTTAGCAAATGCCTACTTGATCCAAGCGTTAGAGATGGCAAATACCATGATAATTGCAACACTGGTGCTCTCTGGAAGCCATTCCATCTCAGCTTTTTTTCCCTCTTTTAATAGTCTTAAGATACACATATTTATAGTTAATTAACCATCAAAGCAAGGCACAAATATACAGCCAAAGATAGAGTCTGTACTAAATAAAATTTATCTTCCTGTGAAATTACAGAATACAGACAATATATATGTATACACTATATAAAATATTGCCATTAAACAGAAAAGCCTCTATTGTCCAGTCTTGAAAGACCCTCTTCTAACACTCAACAACAGATTGCTGAAGAACTGGGGAGTTGTTACAATACACTGAGTACTGTGGTAGCAAAGGTTTTACAGGTTTAGCTCAATTACTGACACATTAAGTGTTATAACAGATTTATCAGTTATTATCACAGTAAGAAAGGAACTAATAATTGTATACCCAGAACTTCAATGGAGCTACTCCACAGTGTGTAGGTTTCTAATACTTGGAGCCTGTGGCCCCTCAATGATCCCAGGAGGGCAGAGAATTAAATCAGAGAATTAATATAACTTACCAGAAACAACTTCTCCATATCTTTATCATCAGCAGCAGAATAGGTACTTTCAGAGAAAGCTGGAGATTTTCTATCTACTCCCACTGCCACATTCCCACTGCCTTTTTCATCCAGGTTAGGACATCCCAGTGATATGGAATTATCTCCTTGCAGGGACGAGCTTGTGTGCATAATTTGAAAATTTGTGTTTTCAGCTTCTGAGAAGGGTGTCAGGTAAAGCACTGATGGAATTTCCATGCTTATATCTTGCTTTCTCATGATCTCAGGAGAGCCCCATGAAGACACACTTGCAATTAAATTCTGGTAATCTTTTGGAGTCTCTTTGTCTATATTCAAATTGTGTTTTGGTGAATCAGGAGTTTGATGAATTTCCAACATTTGCTGGCAATGCTTTTTCAAATCTTGATCCCCTTCAGAGCCGTGGATCATGTCCAACTCCTGGAGCAAGATATTTTCTTGCGACTGTGTTTTTGGACTTTTATTATGAATTGTCAAGTCAAACAGAACTTCATCTTTTTCCTAAAGTGAAATAACACAAATTGTTTAATGGAATTAGTATGATTTTTCAAACTGAGAAATATGGACTTAAAGATCTTTCAGAATTGATTTTTCCTTCAATTGCTTTATCTAAGTAATTTTAAGATGAAATTGCTTTATAAAATTAATTTAAAGATAATATTAAAACTAATTCGTTAATCTTATCTGATTCTGTGACTGAATCTAAATAACACACTATGAGAAGATTTTAGTTTATTTTGAACCTGTAAACACGGAAAATGTTTCATCCCCTATACCTGTTAGTTTGTCAGATACAGTGAATAATTGTTATCCTTCTCATTTTAGGCTATCACCCTAATTTTTTTTGTGCTAATCATCCCTCTTAATGATCTGTTTTAAGCCAAGTGCTAGCTGCCAGGATTTTAATCATTTTGGTGTTTCTCCAGCTTTCATTTTAATACATTTCCTAATTTTCACATTATTTCCACTTTTGAATCTAAACGTAACTGTAGGAGGGGTTCTTTGCTCCTTTAAGAAGACTGTATTATACTTTGTCTAATACTAGGAGGACCTAGATCCTTAGAAAAAAGTCTGTTGCAATGAATGCTTGAAGATATCGTAATTTATTTACTTTCATTCAACATATTCTCAAATTTCGATAATTATTCCTCCTCAGCCTACTTAATAACTTCTAGCACTTTAACATGGAAATACATATACTGATATCTAAACATAAATTTAAACCTTTCAGAGTCTTTCTACTTGAGAAGTGATTTTTAAATAATTTAACTGCCCCCAGCATGCCAGCATTCTCTGATATCCTTCGAAATGTTACCAATTCTGTCTTCACTGGATCCTAAATTCTGTTCTTTAAATAGGGATCTGACAATCCCTACCTATATAAATGACATGGTCCAGCAGCCACTGGACTGGAAGTCTACTGCCTTGGAAAGACACATTCCATGGTCTGAGGTACATCAATCTACATGGGTCATTTAACACTTCTCCCACCTATTTCCTTTTCCTGAGAGATTTCTGGGGCAGACCCTGAATGTACAATGTCACACAGGCACTGATAGCACTGCTCCAAACTTGAACTTGCAGGCACATAAAAATATAAATACCAGGAATTATCACATGTTCTGCATAGCTACACTCGTCATTTCTGCTTTAAAAATAAACATGTCATTGTACATAGCAATTATCCTATAATTTCTTTAAGTAAGTCATCTACCTTGGATGATTATTATAATATACTGCCAAGCAGGGCCCTGAAAATCTACATAAGCCTGACACAATGTTTTTCCTTTCCTGTATACCAGAACTCTTCATATTCTAAAGCCCACTTAAATGGCACTTATCACTTCTGTGAGCCAGCCTTTAAAGACAGCAGCTTGGTGTATGACAGATTTCTACAGCTTAATGAAAAAAGGATCACCTGGATCCTAATGTTTTCTAAAATTCAGTGATTTAAAAGGAACTTAGGAAGATTAGGTTACTTGGAGCAAATGGTTCTAGAAAAGATTCAGAATAATTATAAGAAGTGTCACCATAAATAAGAATTTCTGAAAAGAAAATGAGACAAAGTGTTTTCAAGTAATTCTCAAATACAGCCCTGAAGAATGAAAAACATTCTTGGTAGCTCATGGTGGGCTCATTGCTTGGCTTGCAGATGCCCACCCTCTCACTCTTCATCCTCAGTAGATCATGAGTAAAAAATTAAGCTGAGAAGAGTTCATAGGTGGAAAGAAAGAAGGGATATCACCTACTAGCTACTCTCTAACAGGCAAAATAGAGTAAAATGGGGAAAATGTATTTAATCTAATAATGTAGAAATAGATTACTCCAAAAACACTCCACAACAAATACTACTACTAAAATTCAAATCAAGTACTAGTTTAGTAGTAGGAGAAGTCAATACTCCAAATGACTGATCAGTATTTGCTTCTAATTCCTGAATTCCAATTTTAAGGGCTACCTCTTTTCTTTTACTCTGGCAGCGTGGCTTGAGAATTTTAGTCTCTTCACGACCTACTTGGTCCAGCAGCTTGGAAGACTCCAGCTGTGAAAGAACTTCAGCTTTTTCCAATTGTAAGGCTTTGAGCTCTTCCATATGGGCCTTGACTTCACCTTTCAGTTTTGCAGTGCTCCCTTGCAGTTCTTTGATTTCTCTCAGATAAGCTACTTCTTTCTGACTCAATGCTTGCACCTGGAAATCAAGTCTAGAAACTTCTAACTGAAGACTGTAAACGTCTTGTGCCTGACTTGCATCTCTCTTTTCCAACTCTGTTTGGAGCTCTGCTGCCTTTTCTGTTAAGTACTGCAGCTCAGCTGTGTCAGCTTCTCTTTGATCTGTCATTGTCTTAATTTGCATCTCTTTCTCTAGAATATTTGCTTCCCTTTCTCTCACCTTATCTTCAAGTTCTTGAACTCGAGATATAGTCATCTTTGTCTCAGCCTCTCTCTGAGACAAACAAGTTTGGCAAATGCTGTATTTTTCCTGAAGTGCCTGGTGCTGGATTCTCAGGGAGGTGAGCTCTGCAACAGACTGCTCTGATGACTCTCGCAACTGTTGGCATTTTTTCTCCAAAATTTCCACTTCTGTTTTGAGCTGCAATTCCTTTTTTCCCAGTTGCTGCTGCAGAGCTTCTTTAGAAGCTGAGACAAGCTCCAGTTCCTCCTGAAGTTCTCTCACTTTGGAGAGTACTGATGCGTTTCTTCTGTTTTGATCAGCATCACCTTCACAAGCTACCAGTCCCCTCGTCAACTCATTCTGAAGGTTTTCCACTGACCTTTCCAATGCAACTTCATAGAAACGAGCTTGGTTTTCATTATCTTCATGACATACTGGTCCAAGTTGTGCCAGCTCTTTTTGAAGCTTCTCAATTACTCCATGGAGTTGCTCTACCTCTTCATCCTTGTCCTTACGCAGCCTCTCCTGGTCAAGGCGAAGGTGCTCGATCAGTGATCTAAGTGTTTCAATTTCAGGTTTTTGGTCTTCTGCCACCTAAGCAAACAGATAAGGACTGAATATTACTGTATGTAGGCAATTATTATTGCATATAAAGTTTTTATTTCTCTTCTGAATCACACATGCCTTAAATCACACATTTAACAGCAGGAAGAACCATGCATTTTAGCTGGTAACCTCTCACAATAATCTCTACTTTCCTAAGAGAATTATGAAACAGATTTCATTTACAATAAGATTCTGTACACCTTGCTTCCTCCAAAAATCAAGTAATGAATATATAGTAAGCACACTCACTTTATTCTGCAGCTCATGCTCAAGTCTCTTAATCTGCTCATTCAAATGATCGATTTCTTGATTCTTTTCTTCAAGCAGTGCTTGTGGGAATGACAAAGCTGAGGAATCACTAATACCCAGATACTGGCTTTGCTTCGCATGAAGTTTTGTTAGATCCTCCTGACCAGAAAAAAACAAAAATCTCATTAGAAAGGACTGACTTTCTCTCTCAACCTAATGGCAGAGCAGAACTGTAGGCTTTATTTAAACATTCTCCTCTTTACTATAATGTTGAAGAGCTCAGAAACACAAATACAGCTTCTTTGGGTTGGCACCACTGTATTAGACCGCCCCAAATAATAACCCCAGCTTTTGATTTAAATCAAATCACTGTAGAAGATAATGCTACAAGCATGAATCTAGAATACTGGGAGGCTATGATAACCAGCATTAGTCTTCTAAAGGTAATGCAACATTCTGATGGCAAGAGAAACAACCCAAATATCTTCTTCCAACATAGTGAGATGAAGACTTCAACACTCAGGAAAGCAGGTCTGACATTTTAAGCACTGTGCTAAAGCTACAGCAACCTACCTGCAAGTGTGCGTTCTCTGCCTGAAGCTGGATGATATTGGAACTACTGAGGTTTTTTTGTATCTCTAACTGCACATTCAGCTGCAGTATCTCCTCATCTTTCTTGCTCAAGTTATCTTTATATTGTTCTACTTGGTCTAGCAAGCTTGCAACCTTAAAAAAAAAGAGACAGTTGTAAGATTCAATTTCATTAATTGTGTTATTTAATGACAAGAAGTAACTTCAGAGTTTAAATCATTGAATTTGCTGCTGATCAACCTGCATTAATAAAACACCTGAGACAAAGAGTGTGAAGCTTATGTTCCAGCTCCTCATCTACAAAACCAAAGTACTGCAAAGGTGGGTTTCTGTTTTCTTTTTCTTTAAAAATCTACCCGATCACCAGATCCACTAATCTGTATTGTGATTGACCAAGGCCTGACTGATGTCATTTGATGTAATAATATGAGACATATTAGCATTTGATGTGCAACAATGACAAGCAGTAAATATTAACACCATCCTTGTCCTCCCAGAAGCCAGCAATGAGCCTCACAGTGCCAATCCCAATAACACAGACAAAGACAATTCAATAACCATGCTTTTCTCTGCAGTGTAATGTTGCCATCCAGCGTTTTTATCATCTCTTGCTTTAATGGGTAGCGGTATAGTGGCTTTGGGAATTATAACTGTTGAAATGAGACTTCATAAAACAGATTGCATCTGAAATTGATTTTTATTATCTTGTACTGCTCTTGAAAGAATGGTGTATAATTGTCTGAAGGGATCACTCCAGTTTTTCCTATTTACACATCCTTAACCAGACTATGCTTCTATATCACAAATACTATAATAATATAAACATACAGCGGGGTTGTGTATGCATTTATACATGTAAATCCAGTAAGAGTTCCAGATACTGTAAGCAACTTTTCTGTGTTTCTTCTTAGCTTGACACAAAAACTCACCACAAACATTCTCTCAAAACAGGTTAAATTACACCTCTTACCAATGGATAATTGCCCTTTCTGGTCTTAAAAGGATTCTCTCTCACTCTCAAACAAATTCATCTATCTACTTCAACTTTGGAAGGAAAAATCAGTTTACAACTGATACTGATCAGTCTCAAAATTATGTGAATCATCACAAGATTTCTGGCAGGAAGGGGGAACAGAAGAAAGAAGAAAAAGGAAGGTTAGCTGAGGCCAAAGCAACTTGAAGTCCGTAGAACTCTCCCAAAGCTCTCACCTCTCTCTCCTTGGCCTGAAGTGCTTTCTGCTCTGCCTGTAGCTGCTCCTTCAGCACTGGGGCAGAACTGCCATCCACTGGCACTCGGTGCCTCACTTCATCCAGTTTAGACTGCAGGGCAGAGATCTGGATCAGGTTATTGTACTGCTGCTGTTGCAATGCCTCTTTATCCTGAAATACATTTTGAAAAAATATTAGAATTAACTGCTGTCAACATACAAACTTAGTTAACCAGAATAATCCTGCTGAAATGCTTCATTGACCCTGATGCACTCTGTACAAGAAGAAAAGTACATAATCCCAGTGGCCTATAAAGAAATAGGAATTCAAAATAACAATGATTTTAGCTCATTTAAGTTTTTACTCATTTATTTTTTGTATTCCATGTTTAACAACTTCTGAAAATTTAGCATTCAGTGATAAATTATACTTTCTCAGTTACACAACTTTTTAAGAACGTAACATCTTGTTCTTCTAGCCATTTCCAAATTTATTATGATACCACATATATGCCAAACTAAATTTGATATATGGACACAAATTAAGAAATGAAGACTTCTGGGTAGATCAAAACCTACCCACAAATACATCAATTCCCTTAGAATGTGATAAAACAGCACTAAGTTTGTCCAACCTGTGATCTGCCAAGCTACCATAGCTTATTTTATTTTTTTAAAAACTGGGGTTTTATCCCCCTTCTCTTACAGACCTTCTCAGGAGCTGGGTCAGTCCAAGGAGGAAAGTTCACTTGGGAATTGTCCAAACAATAAACATACATATCTGTACTTAATACAGTAAAGGAAAGCTTGACAGAAACTTAGGGCTGTAATTGGCTATGATGTTCAAGACTTACTCTGCCCATAATTTAATGCATATATCTTTAATATGCTATTTTAGACTCATTGAATGATTTGTAAAAAAAACACTTAATACCATATTTTCTCTAGTTCAACAGATCTAAGACTCAGAGCACATGGTTAGCATCTTCTGATTGTAAACTGAAAGTAGTTGCAATGAAAAAATAACTGCAAAGTTAATGCCGTATCACAGTATCAAAAGGTAAGGGAAAACCAAAAATTCTTCATGCCCTCGCATGCAACCTGAGATATCAACCAGCCCCTCCGGCAACTCCTCAGGAAAGGACACACATAAAACCAAACCAAACCCCAAGCAACAGCAGAGCCTGTTTTTGGTTTTGGGTTTTTTTTATCAACTAAAAATGTTACCCAAATCACACTGACCAAAATCCTTCAGCAACAAAGTGCAATCCAGTCTACTGCAGAAGTCAGCTGCCTTAGCTCCAGTGTCCCTGCCTTTCCTGGACAGCAAAGCTGCAAGCATGCAGTGTCAGTACAGCTCTGCACGCAAGAGCTCAGTTCCTCCCAGCATTCTCCAGTTGCCATGTCCTGAGGTTGCTACAGTAATCCAGCAAAATCAACTGACAAATTAGGGAAAAATCAGGGCTTTATATAATGCACCTTCACTGTAAAAATTTCTGGGTGGTCACCACACATAGTCTAACATGGTGTCTTCTTCCATAAATCCCAAATTCCACAGAAGAGCAGACTTCCTAAATCAGTCCCACTTTTTAGATGTCAAGTGAAAGGATGAGATCCTCCCAAGACAACCTTATCCAGGGTCATTGATATGCCAATGCTACTTATCAGCAACCTGAAATACTGAAAGGAATTGGAGCAGGATAGAACAAAGACCTGCTCCATGCACATCAGCAGGGCAAATGAATCTGTCAGCTGTGACTTTACACAGTATTCCTCACAAACTGTTCTATATTCAAGACAACATTCTATTTTCAGATCTATTTCTTATATCTTCATTACCTGCAATACATGCATTTTTCATATGCTGGAATTTGGGGGAAAACAAAACTCTGCAGTTACCATTCACATCAAATGTACTTTTACAAAAAAAAAAGTCATGGCATGTAATTTTCTTAGAGTTCCATTGGAACTTATTTACTGCACAAAATTGCTTCAAGACGAGCTATTACAATGCTTTCAGGTGGCAAATTGAATAGTATGGCCTCATTTAGATGGATGAATTAGCTTCTGGGGGGGGAAAAAAAAAAAAAGAAAAACCAAACTCCAGACTGTCTGAGTTCGGCTAATTTAAGATAGTTACAAAACACCAATTGATAGGGACATTCACACAACCAAAATAATATTCTGAATTCACATGGAAAAAGAAAGCCTATTTAACAGCAAGACAAGATTCCAGAGAAAAGATCACCTTGCCAACAACAAGCAGTACCACAGTTTCCATCCACTCCAAAGCAGACAGAAAGTAAATGGGCATGGCTTCTGTATATCTGGATAAAACCACAGAAAAAATTAAGCTCGGAAAGCTTTAAGCCTCGGAAAAGTCCTTAAAGTTCTTTGACTCAAAGGACAATCAAGTTGGCTCTGCTCAGGCAATTCTTGTATCTCCCATTTAGAGACACCACTGCCACTCTGAGCTTAATTTAATGAGTGGCTGCCCCCAGCTGATCACTTCTCCCTTCCATTTAATTAGAATTTCTCTTGTTTATAAGGATATCTTCTTATCTTTTCATTTGCACCTTCTAGTCTGACTCCATGTCCTTATAACCCCCTCGTATGTGACTGTAGGCAACAAGATCTCCACAAAGATTTTAGCAACTTCTTTTTTGTACTCAACCAAGGAAAATTATTAGGAGGACACTAAACATTTAGTTTCAGATGGTAGAAAAAGTCAGATGTTTGGTAATTGGATTGTAATTCTTAACTCTCATCTGTGATTAACTCTGTAGTAGTAACAAAGTGCTAGAAGTTTTGGACTATGGCAAACAGATCCAGCCTCAGATACAAAGCAAGAAGGGCTAGAGATTAAGATAATTTAATTTTAAACACATGTACTTAAAGAGGACCCTCAATGTTTGATATTCAGTAAACACCACCTTCTCAAAAACTTCTGGACAAGAACAAGAGCAGCTCTGAATCAGCAAACATGACAATTGTCAAAAGCAGCCTCCATAGTAGGACTTTGAGTAAGTCTTATTGCTAATATCTAAGTACATATTACTTACAAGAAGTATGTAAGTCTTTATAATGGACTTAAGAGTTTATAGAACCAGAGATTATTTAAAACTGTGGCTGGGATATGTGCCATTAATACACCAGTTTAAATCACCACTAGGTGCCAGACAGTGTCACAAACACTATCAACAACCTCCATAAAGTCACTGTCATGCAATGCCAGCCCCATTTAAATAAGGACTTAAAAATTACCCGTTTCAGTTCAGTTTCCACTTTCTTCATTTTCTGCAGCTGTTGTTCCAAGCTGTGTACAGTCTTTGAGACCTCAGCACCACTGAGCTTCAGCTCTTGGATCTGTCCCACCAGTTTTTCTATCTCTTTATCACGAGCTGCAATTTCTTGGTGTTTTCGCTCCTTTTCTAGTAACAGTTTATTGTAATCATCCATCTTCTCTTTTATTTCTTCTTGCAAATATTCTACCTACACAGAAATCACAGTATGAAAAAATTTCCTATCAGTTGAAAGCAAAAGTCATTTCACATTAAAGCAGGTTTTACTACGGATTAAAGTGGTGCTAAAATCCCAGTGAAAACCAAACTAAATATGCACAGATAGTACAGAAAAGTTAGCTTTCTGAAATCTTGCTTTCCAAATGCAGCAGCTCTTAGATACACATTGGATTACTCTCTCAACATATGCAGTATTCTCAAAGTACTAGTGAAGGTATACTCTCAAAGGAGCCTTTAGTTTGGGTTACTTGGTTATAAGATTAAAAACCCATCAAGATTGCATGAGTTATTAATAATATAATTGGATTTATTTCTGTAACGTCAGAATCCTCTTCCAATATTCCAAGGAATTTCAGTTTAAAGAAAGATACCAAGAACTGAAGAACAATATGCAATCAGTGAGATTCCCAGGAGTCAACACATGACAGACACTTGGCTTTCCAAGAATCATTTAAATATGAAGAGGATACAAATTTTGAATTTTAGCTGCAGGAAAACAGTCATTCATTCATCCCAGTAATCAAGATGAAGGCAAGGCTAGGAGCTTTGGTGTAACAGACAATCTCAGGGTGTGATAAAGTAATTTAGCATAGTGAAAGCAAGCTCAGCCAGGAAAGCAGTGGGAATGATGAAATAATTTGGTCAATATCCATGAGCAAGGAAGATGGGATTTTACAAAATAAATGTTTTGTTCATCAAAAAGTATCTGAATGGATGTAAATCCCATTTCAATATTTTGAAATAAAAATTCTTTGCATTCACATAGATCTTTACATCTTCAAGGTATTGTGCAGATATTACTAAAGCAAAAAACCACACTTAAGGAGTCAAATTAATAAGCAGGGAGAGTGCAAAAGACTGGTTAAGAATACCAAAAGTTAAGAACATCACATTTTGAAACTGCTTACTTTGAAATTACAAACATTTCCTTGACTGTGTATGTATCTTATTCCCTTCTCATCTCACCAGCAACTAATCACTGCTAACCATAACCCAGGTCTTATAAGTAAAGCTTTTGGGTATAGAAAAATCCTCAAGAAGTGTAATCTTTCTAATGCTGCAACACTTTGGCAGCAGAATCCCCAAACTATGACATGTCTGACATGAAAAGCATGTTTTAACTTTTGCTAGAAAGCTGGTTCTGCAATCCTGTACCTAAGAAGACACTTCCACATAACCTTCACTCACAGTGCACACTGCAGATCCCAAGAGCCAGTCAGCAATCTTTCCACAAAATATTCCCACTTACACATACCTTGCACTTAAACACCAGAGTAAACACCAGAGGGGTAAACTCATAAATGCTACATGCAGAAATCAGTAGTTCACTTGAGCTGATTTGGTTTAGAATGAGTTAAGCACTTACTGATATTACAGCTGCATTAAACAACTGAACAAATACTGACATTTCCTGGTACAGAATGCCTGCATACCTCACGCTACCCACAAATGTCACTTGTTTAGGTATCATCCTTATGTGTTTTTCTCCAAGTAAGTTTTCATTCTTTCTGAGAGAGGTTGCAAAGGATTAATTTTTCAGCTATGCCCTCCAGCATGGAAAAGTCATTCACTGGAAATTCATTCATGTCAAATATACAGATGTACACCTCTAACACTGAGGTACATAATTCCTAAGTACACATAAATAGACAGATGGAAATAAAATTAACGACTTTAAAAGTTTTGATAAGAACCAGGCCACAAACAAAAGCAGAAGGCTAAGGCACAGTTTTATCACCATTCCAGTATCTGTTTCATCCTCCAAACCTCAACTTCTCCTTTTATACCAAAAGGCTGTCTTCAGTGAATAACTGCCTGTAACACCTCTGAGCAGTAAGCCAGGAGAGCTAAGTACTCATGTACAGGAAATTAAGTTGAAAGCAGTTCTTCATTCTCCGCAAGAGTTCTGCTACCCTAAAACCTGTATCCTTAGCTCCAAGTCATGCTGAATCATGCCTTGATATATCAAGAAGAGGAAAAAAGCTAAAGTGTTTCTAGAAGGGAGTGAAAGGAAAAGGAAAGAAAAGAGACATTCATGCTGCTTTTTCCATACCTGCAGAATCAATTCATAGTTCTGTATTGTGTTCATTTATGTAAAAAAAAAAAAAAAAAACAAAAACAAAAACAAATCAAACC
>VWZN01009062.1:45274-94935 GCA_013396955.1 Regulus satrapa
AAAGGTTAATCTTTGAAGCCAAGCATCAAACAAATGAAAATGTGTAAACAGGGATTTATTTATAAACTTAAATAGTATGAGGCATACAGAAAAAGGACATCTCAATTACAATTGTTTAGGTGAAGAAAAAAAACAAAAATATCCCAAAAAAACCAACCCCACATTTGGAACCCAGACGTCATTTCTCAGATGCATTTTTTAGAGTGGAGTGTCATTAGTGTTGTCCTCCATGGTTCATTTAAACCAGACTCAGAAACTTTACAGTTAAGCACATGCTACAGTAGTTTCCAACTCCTTAAAAAATAATATAAGTGCACCCTCATTGCCTATATGTATTTCAATCAGTTGGGGAAAAATCTGCTCTCTCAGTAATAGAGGAAAAAAAAGTCTCCCAAGTGCCAGACTCCCAAGAGCATGTAGTTTTGATACTTAATTGTAATAAACCAACTCCATTGGCCATCAAGTCTGATTTTACTCACCCTATGCTCTCTGGACTGTCCTGAAGTCTGTGATTTTGCTGACAGTTTTAACTGTTCTTCCAATTTCTGAATTTCCTGCTGAAAATCATCACGTTCATGTTCCCTTTCTATGGCTTGTTCCTGTAAACCCACCCAGAGAGAATAAAAGTATTTCTGAAGATTTCATTACAATCTTGAGTACAATAAAAATTTGGGTTTGTTTTTGTGGTAGAGAAACTTCTAATTTAAAAAATAATTAACCCATTATTAATAATTAATCAGGACTCCCTTCTAGTATTCCTGGAAAGCATATCTACACTTACAGGGAAATAAAAAAAAGAGAAATCATCTTTTTGACTGCAACATACATATAAACTACAATTATCATTTAATAAAAAGGAAAAATTACCCTCCAATACTACAAAAACTGAAGCGAGAAATTGTTTTGTTTCTTTCATGAGACTAGAACACCAAGTTCTTAATTTCAACCAAAACCAAAAATAGCCCAGTTTGGGAACCACCTTTCATGTCTCAAACCAGGACAAGAATTTATCACCTCCAAACCCACGGAAATGCCATCTCTTACTTACATCCATGAACTGCCGCTGTTTTTTAAGCTGTTTTTCAAGAACTTCAATTTGCTGTTTCAATTCAGAAACCTCCAGTAACTTTGTGGCCAGGTCTTGGTTACTACACAGCTGTTCTTCCAGTTCTACCTCCAAAACCCTCATCTGAGAGCGTAAGTTGGAATGGTCCTGTTCTGCCTGACACTGAAGCTCAATTTTCTCCTTTGACAAAAATTCTACTTCCTTAAGTAGACCTGAATAAGAACAAAAAAAAATAAAAGCTGTTAGAACAGTACAAAAGTCATATGCTTCAGATGAGATTCAATTTCAGTAATTTAAACAGCATAAAAAAACAAATAAAAATATTTATTCCTGAGGTGGGTTGTAAGAGACATTCTACACTGCTCTACCCTAAATCCTTGCCACCCTTCTGTCCCAAATCTCTCTTTAATCAAGCCATGCAATACAGAATTCTCTAAACTCTTTCTTTAGTTCCTCTAAACTCTCATGCCAAGATCCTCCTTAGGTATCCAATATCCAGTCTTGGGCTAGTTTCTCCATTACTCCTGCCTTGTGCCACACGGGATATTGCTGCTGCCATCTATACTGGTGAGTCAGCATCCAGTCCATCTTTCTCGTGGCCACTGGTGCTCAGCCTGAACTTGAACCCAACTGCTATGAAAAAGTTACTGTATTTCTCTAAACCTGAGTAGGGATTAAAATCCAGAGGAAAATCATGCTTACAGAAAATCAATTCAGTTCTGAGATTACAAAGGGAAGAAAAGACCTAGGAAAAGAAATGGCACATATTTTCCCTATGCAGACTGCAACAGAAATACCCAAAAAGGGAAGTGTACATAGCTGAAATTATTTAAGATCTCAAGAGTTAATTTACAGCTACAGACTGCATTTTCAATCAGTTAGATGCACTGACTACACACTAAACACACTGTTTAGGAGTCCAAAACTGAAGACTCTACTGTAAACACTCCTGGAGAAAAGCTACTTTAATGTGAATAGTTAGTAACCTGAACATGAAAAGAAGCCTGTCTATTTTGTATCAAAGCAAGATCCTACAAGAGATCATTATTTTACTTTTCAAATGTTTCTTTATTCACCTCAAATGTTTTTGGTCATAGGTTAAAAGTAAGTCTGTGATCTAACAGGGACCTTAAAAAATCATCCAGCCCAATTTCCAGAATGGAAATTCCCTTTTTGAAGAATGACCAATTCAACGCATGTTATTTCTAACCTAATGTCATTACAAGCTGTTCTTACAAATCTTTGCTACCACAGCCTACCTGGAACATTTCTGCTAGGGCTTTATTTTCCACAGATATTTAATGACACTTCTAGATCCTTGTTACTAAGCAAAAAATCATGAAAATTTCTATGTTCATGCAAAAAAGTTAACTGTGGCAGGCTTGGAATAATGGAACATTTACACTACACATTAGGGAAAATGTCACCACAGTGAGGATAATGGAAAACAATGTGAAGAGTCAGTGAATTCTCTGACCCTGTAAATCAAAAAAAGCCAAAGAGAAACAAGGAAAGTATGGGACAAAAACACAGACTCCTTGAGCTCTTGAGCTCCACAGTAATCCTGTTGTGGATTACAGGTACACTCCAACTACATTTCACTCCAAGCACTAATTATAACCTATGTAATAACCACAATGGTTATTACATGTGCCACAATCCTTGCTTTTTATTTTACTTTAAAACAGTCACAATAAATAATCACAAACTTATTTGATTATGGATGTAACTCAGGCTCTGGCAGAATGCATTAAGTAAAGACTCTCCCCTAATTTCTCTCCCAATCCCCTCAGAGCTGTATTATATGTATCATGTCATGCAACAGAAAAAAGCACAAAACGCAATAATACTCCGAGTTCTATTAGGACACTCAATGCCAGCCATAGCTGTGTGACAGAGCATATTTTTTGCCAAGAGCTGTGTTTTGCCAAGCAGGAGATGGGAATAATGTGAATAAAATAGCATTCTAGCATATTTACTAATACATGGTGCCGAGAAGAGGGTAGGGTCAGGTGCAGAGAAATTTGGGTATACAAAGGAAGGTCATGGATTTAGACTGATCCTGAGAGAAAAGAACTGGTATTTGGGAAAATAAACAAGAATTTTGCCTCCTATATCCTAAGGAACATGGTTAATGGCTTCTTCTATAGCTTGCAGAGGAACACTAGGGCTTTTGCGAGGAACAAAACAGTGACCTACACAGCCACTGTCACCTTCTCAGAAAGAAATACAAATTAATTGAAAAAAATAATTAAGCTAACAGATTTTACCTGGAATCAGCAGTATTTCATACAAAGCAGGTATCATATCTTGTCAACATCTAAGCACAATCTGACAAATTTCTAATTTTTTTTTTTTGGGAGCACGTTTCACAGTGTATAAATAGAATTTCAGGGAACACACCAATAGATGATCAGCTCACAGATTTGTTTCTTTGTAGAGACAAATCTATTTTATTAATGCTACTTCACATCATGCAATTGCCTTTTGGAAAGGCCCTGGCACACCCCTTCCCACTCCGAAGATCATTAGTAAATGCCAAGCTCCATTCCAAGAGAGTTTTAATTAGCAAGGCCATTCTACTCACATTAGTATTCCACATGAAAAACTCGAGGAGACATCAGCTTTTCAAGAACTAGGCCCCTGTCAGTCAACTCCAAACAATGACTGATATTTGTCATGTTTTCCACATGCTACAGACAATTTCAAACCTGAGGAAGAGTACTACAGATGGTTGGGGTGAGGGAAAGGAGATGGATTTCAGGACTTGGCCCTTGCAGCAAAAGTAACCCCTCAAGTTCTAAGGAGCTGCTGTCACGAGCTAGGCTGCAGCTCCTGGGTGTATGTCAATCCCAAAATACACCATAACCAATTTGGTTCTACATTCCTTCTCATTCAGAGTGCAGCAGCAAATTTCAGGACAGTGAGGTGGATACCAAAAATAGGTTAAATTAAAAATAGTGTTTAAGGGAGATCTGAATAGACAGAAGGAATAAAGGTACAGTAATGGGTAAGAAAGCTCAGTGCAGCTTTTCTACTCTTACAGGAATTTACCTACATAATTTTTTATTCACCTGAGTGATTTGGTTTACTCAGCTCACACTCAATGGAGAAAATAAAAAGTCCAGAAACAAGAGACATTGAATATGTAAGAACCTATGAATATATATGTGCACAAACAAAATTAATCTAAAAACCAATATGAGAATTCTATTTTGAGTAGACCACGAAACAGTAACAGCAACTATTAATTTATCAGATCTAAATGTTAGCCACTCAGAAGTATGCAAACTTTAGTTCAGAAGGAAAAAAATTCTCTTTAATTTAGTATCTACAAATTTGACTACAGCACTTGACTTCCAAAATTAGTGTGTAACTCTATGGATCTTATCTGCTTATTTCTGGTTTCTTCTTTCATTTCTTACTAGCCTTTCCTACCATTCCACTTCCCTTTTTTCTGACCTACCAATCCGTTCAGTTACACTTCTGTCATCTCCCTTAGACGTCCTTCAGTTCTTGCTGTACTTTTTTTAGCTCACAGTTTTATGTCACCTCAATTATTTATCTTTTTTTCCTTCTCTAACTTAATTTACTCATTTTGACAGCCCACTTTGTATCACTAGAAGCTCTCAGCCAGCTTGCAACCCACTCCATCCCCTCAAAAAAACCTAAGCTAGCAAATACAAAGACAATGGCACAATGCACTCTAAGCCTGATGGCAGCAAAACATCTTTTTCACTTCAAATATTCAGTATTATTGAATTGAATATTCCTCATTTTGCATCCCAGAAGTCATAGCTTTTTTTTTGGGCCATGATACTTAGAAACCCAGTAACCTGTCGGGCCTAATTATTAAGTTCTAATTCCTATTTTTAAAAATAAAATAAAAGACACCCATTCATTCACTCAGCGTTACAGCAACACAGCAAGAAAAAAATCCACACTTGCCATTACAAACCTGAACCTTCTTTTTGTGCTACATTAGCAGCAGGTGTTCCTAGAAATCAAAACACAAACATAAAACACAGGCACATGTACAGAAGAATAGGGCATTGTGACCCATTTGATCTTCTAAACCACCAAAAATGTGTATGGAATGCAGACAGTGCCGACCTTTAGGTATTCCATCTGCACTGTGCTACAAAGCTCCTGATGACCTTGATCGATGTCCGTAGAGGTGCCTTTACAGAAAGACCCTCTCATCTGTGTACCAGTCTGAGCTGCTCATTAGGTCATCAAGCCAAACACTGATCCATGACAGAATGACACTGCAATGTGCCCTGACTGGAGACAGCTTTGTTTTGTGCTAAGAATGCTATACCCTCTACTCACCAAGAATTGCTTGCTCCTGGGTTAGCTCCTGGAAGCGTTCCCGCATGCTCTCCAGCTCCACAACAAGACGACGTTCAGATTCCTCTTTCAGGCTTAAGGCCTCTTCTAATGCAGCTTTTTCTGCAACATAGCCTTCAATAATGCCTGGAAGCCAGGTCAGAATACAAATAAAGCCATACACAAACTCATCTATTGTGGAAAAAGCAGCTTGAAAACATGAGTAAACAAGTCTTACCAAATAATGGAAGGTGACATAAAAAGGAAGAAGTAGAAGATGACTTATGTTTATACTATAGCTAAGCTTTTGAAGTATCTCAAGGAATAAAATGTACTAATTAATGTATACTAAGACTATCAAGATTTTATGAGGCTGACACCTCACAAAGTATTGCCCAATCTGTAGAATTCAAATGGCGTTCATTAAGCTTTGATGGCCTGGGATGAGCTTACAACACATCTTTGGCTCAGGGCTGACACATCCTCTGCTAAGGCCTGACATTTGAAGAAACAGAATCTCCAGAAACTAAGATCAGATGTTAGATTTAGAGCCCAAGAAATCCAGAAAACAGAAAGCACATCATAGATATTAGAAGGAACAAGCTCTGAGTAAATGACACTGCAATCTAATTCAGCTTCCTTTTCTTACCTTCTGCCTTATGAAGCTCTAGTGCCAGATGGTTCTTGGCCTCACTCTCCTCACTGAGGCACTCCATCAGCTCCTGGTGCTGACTCACAACATGGGCGGTCTCACGATTGCGACGGCTGAACTCCTCCTCAAACTGCGCATGGTTTTCATGCATCTTCTCTAGCTACAAGTGAATAATTTCCCCAGCATCAGACTTCAGATGCATATACAAGGTAATAATACTGCAATACTTGACAAAAATCATCTCAAACTTTTAAAAACATTTATGCAGTAAGGTCCAAGATTTGAAGTTTCATTTTAGTACTAAGCTGACTTTGCCCAAAACCTTTAGATACTTCTGTGGATCCCTGTACTTGCATACCAGTATTTTTGCAACAAGCCTTGCTTAGGAACGTAAATTTCTTCACTGTGCAGAAAAAGAGGTACCTCCCTATTGGCTAAACTGCTTAGCTTGACACTTCCTGAGCCACTTGAAATTCAAAGCATCCTTACATTTAAATTCAAGAGCTTCAATCACATCTATTAGACAATGAACTCCATATATATATATATATATATATATATATATATACATATATATAATCAGGTGTCCAAGACACACCACCAGTAAGTGAAGTATGCTGGATCACAGCTGATGAGGGTGACCTAGAATCCAGATCTGCCATAGTCTGGGCAAGTGCTTCAACCACAAGTTAGCTATGTCTCAGTTGAACCATCAACATACCTAAATGTCAATTTCTGCACCTCATTCTAGGAAGGATTTTTGAAGATGGAGAATATACATTTCACACAGACCCATATCCCTTGTTTTCACAAAATTCCCAACGAGTAGATTAGTTTTAGACATGTTTTTCCCCTTCACATCTTCTCTTCAATTAGGTACTTCTGTACCAAACAAACTAATTACTGTCACACTAAATTAAATCCTCAGATGTATACATGCTTGTGCATCTACCCTAGATGTGCAGTCTAGACACTGCAAAACTCAGTATGGAAATACTCAAGTTCTTTTATGATACTACGTGCATCTCCTTTTCTCACAATTAAAGTAGCACATAATTACAAGGATGTTTGTTGGCTTCTATCTACATACTCTGCAAGCATTTTGACATTGGACTAAGTTTTCCTGAACCTGATTATCAGTGGTGAAAAAGCATCAATGTGAAGTGTGATAAAACCCCCTCAAAAAAACTCCTGGTCTCCTGAAGTTACCAAATGAATTTAAAATCCTAGCTTGAATCTACTTAAGGTGACCAAATTATTTCCTTTCCCACAGGATCTGTTAAAAGGTTAAATACACAGACTTATAAATGATTTCACATTTTCAGTGTTATACAGAAAATCATGGAATAGTTTGGGTTGAAAGGGACCTTAAAAGACCAGTTAATTCCAAAGCCCTGCCATAGGCAAGGACATTTTTCTCTAGACCAGGCTGGGGCCGTACAGATAAAAATGCTTTACTTGTTGAGTTGACTCTGTAACCAGTTCCAGAAGTCTCTCCACTGCAGTGCGCAAACGAAGACAAATTTTCAGTATTGTTTCTTCACTTTCACATGCCAATTCTGGCTTTGCAAAAACACTTTTACATAAGTATTGGCTCAACTCAGACACCTCATCAGTCCCTGGAGACAGCTGGTTGTGCTCTGTGAGAGTTTCATCAAGCAGCTCCTCCACTGAAAACAAGGAAGCTATTGAAAAACACAGAAAACTGGTCACCCAGATAAGTGACATCAGGCAGTGACATAG
Organism: Regulus satrapa; assembly: GCA_013396955.1. Lineage (NCBI taxonomy): Eukaryota > Metazoa > Chordata > Aves > Passeriformes > Regulidae > Regulus > Regulus satrapa. Next base: position 53,065 of record VWZN01009062.1, read on the forward strand.
ACCTGGATATGCACTACAAGATGAAAACTTGGAGACATCAACAACTGAGTGTTGAAAATCATGAGGGTTTTTCCACAAGGTTTGGGAATCTTGTGCTATACATCAGGACCTGGAACTCTGCATTCACCAAGTCCATCTTTCCTGCCCTATAATCTATCCAAGCTTTTCTAACAACATTTTAGTAGTTGCATTACTAAAACAATTAAACTGAGAGAACACTGCAGACACTATCTTAAGTGTGGACTATCTTAAGTTTGAAAGACACAAACACTACAAAAAGAGGTATTTTGTCTTTCCAATCTTCATCCACACAAAAGGATATGAAAAAGCAGTTTTCAAGAATATTGACTACATCCAGGTTTGCTGATTTGTACACACCTTTTTCTAGCTGGTGGTTTTCTTTGGCTTTAAAATACTGCATTAATCCAATTTCTTCCATAAAACTCTGAGTTTCTTTAGAATGTCCAGAAGCCAGACTGTCATCAAGGCAAAGACCAATCTTGCTACAGATAAGGTCCTCAATAACGATTGTGGCATTCACCACTTCCATAAGCAGTTTCAAAACGTGCTGATAAGATTCATGCAGTTTTTCCCTAGGACAAAAGCATATTGAAACATTTGAAAAATTGCATGCACTTGATTTGAAAGACACTTTGAACCTACTACAAGCTGATAGTCTAAAATGGGTATCTGCCATGGTTGGGCAGTTAGCAGTGAAGATCATTCAGGAGACTCACAAAAACCAGGTCATTTTTAAAGAGCTGGCACAGCAAAATACCTTCGTCATCTCTACAGGTAGATCACATCACATTACTCACAAGCATCTCAGCCTTCGATACCTGTGGAAGCACTAGCAAGGAAGATATATCTACTACTACAGTATGAGTGACATCAAAATAACTAGAGGATGTTGTGGCAGACATGACAGCAAATGCATTACTTCTATTTATGAAAATATTTTCGTTTTAAGAGAACACTAAGCCAGTTTCTGAATGATGAGAGAGGGAATTCTAGAAGCTTATTCAGCGTGACAGCTTCTCTAATCCACACATCCCCATGACACGCCAAACCAATGTACTCCATGTGAAAGCCTTTTGGTCACAGAACCTCTCTCAATTTTTTTATATTTTCTCAAAGATTAGACAGTGGAAACCCCAAAACACCAGTCTTCATCACACCAAAAGAAAAAGAGCAATGAAAAAACCCAACTTGCTCTTAATGTCACAATACGTTGATAATATAAAAAAAACTCAAAATAATTTGCAAATAAAAGCAATATATCATCCTCTACTACTATTTTGAGCTAGCTTAGTTTTGCCTAGTTATTGTTTTCTTTATGGAAAGTGAGAAACAAGCTAACAAAAAAACCCCAAGCACTAAGTGTTATGTAACCAAAGATGAACAAACCTTTCCTCCTTGGACTGCTCAATATCAGACCTCAACAAGGCTAGCAAATTTCCTCCCTCTTGGTTTTCCCTGCCCCGCCACTGAATGAGTGCCTCCAGTTCAGAGTTGGTCTCCCCTATTTCATGCTTTAAAGACGCCACCTTCTTTTCCAGCTGTAGAAATACAACACTAAGTCAACAGTTTTGCCTAAACTTTGCCTTAAAAATGCTAACTAAAAACAAGTTTCTAGAAAAATTACTTATCTCCTTATATTTGTTCCGATGATACCTATACCAGATTAGAATATATTAATACATATAAATAAAAAGGCATTTTTATGTATATACTCACCCCCACCTCCAGATTTTGCTGCCAAACAAATAGCTGTCATTTTATTCGAAAGTCTGTCTCATAAGTAAGCTAGCAAACAAGTCAAAATATCTATTTGGGAGGAAACTGCAAAGACAGAAAAGCATTCTGCTGCCATAACAGCACTCTCAATCCTCATCAAGTCCTACAAGAAGACCTGGAAAGAGTAGTGCATTCCCAGTGTTACACTGTTTCCCCCTAGTCTAATATACAATAAGAATTATACTTGCAGTCTTCTCTACATACACATTGAGACAGAGATCCCTGTACTAAAATACAAGCCCAAAAGCACATTTAAAATCTAGGTGTGAAGTATTTTCTCCACACCTGGATAATTATTGCTGCCTTTTCCTCCAGCTGAGCTGATAACATTTCTTGTTCCTTTTGGTGAAGAGCCTGTGCCTTCTCCCTCTCCTGAATGAACACCTGCTCCTTATCACGCAGTGATGCCTTTTTTTCAGCTTCAAATTCATCCTGCATAAATCACAAATACTTGGATTTACTGAGAGAAGAAAAAAAATGCCCATCCACCACCACGATCATCCCAAAACCTCTCAAACATCTGGTTTATTTTCTGTATTCTTTTGAAGTACACATTTTGCCTCTCAGAATAATAAGCAGTAATTTTACACATCAAGACCTCCAAACAACAAAATTATGCTTAAACTGTGATAAAAATAAAAAATATTGTGGTCAGCAGAACCAGGGCAGTGACTGTCCCTCTGTACTCAGCACTGAGGAGGCACAATTTTATCTATGAACACCAATACACTCCAGCATGATGGCCACCTATTTTTACATTGGCAAGTCACAGAAACAGTTTTTCCCCATGCCAAGAATTAAGACTTCAAAGCAGAAGACCTGCAGTCACCTGAGCTGACACAGATCTTTTGCAGAAGACTAAGACAGTCTTTGCCCTAGGCTCCAGCAGTTAGGAAGGTAAAAATGAGCTGACACAAAGTGGTAGGACAACTTTTCTTGACCTAGAACATGGCATTCATGGACAAAATCTTTGAAGCAGCCTGCTTGTTCTTCTCAAAAGCCCTTAAAGAGTATGTCAGAGCACAGACAGCAATTCTGAATATCTCAAATCTGCTAGGGGAGGCAGAGGGAAGAAACCAAGGGAACAGGCTGGCATGAAGACAACTGCATAATCAGCACAGGCGAGCAGGAAGGGAAAGGCTTGTTGTAAAAACCTGTATCAGCCCACCATACAGCTCAGTCTAACACCGCAAAGAGATCCAACCAGTCTCCTCTGAGACAAAATACCGGTTATCAAGTTCATGAGGCAATACCCCAACTGAATCCATATACAGGTATCAGCAGGAAAATAAGCCATGGAAAAGTTTCAACAAAAGGTGAAGTTCCTGGTGTTGCAAATGCTAATTAAGGCATCTTAAGAGGAAAAAAAGCAGGTGATCATTTCTGGAGTTTCTGCATAACACTCAGTCCAGTCCCAGCTTGTGTGGGCTGAATGCTGGGGTTCAGCTGAGGATAGCAGGGCCAAATATATCTGCAGCAGCTTTACAGGATACACTTCTGCCCTCTGTTTCAAAAAACAGCTGCACCAGTCAGAGAGAGGTCAAACAGTGATCAAGACTACACAGAGGGCCAGAGGTACAAAACATCTTGCAAATGCTTATCATGGTGAATCAATGAAAGCAGAGATTTCCAACATGAGTAAGGACAAGAGTAACAACCTTTGTATCTTTGTATCTCAGAGACAAAGAGTTCACTGCCATCACACACTTGGTAAAAGCTTAGATAATAGTGAATATTTTGCCACATACACACAGTATGTGCAGTAGACATGGGATGACAGGCCAAGGGTACAGTCTCTGCAGACACTAAGAAGAAAAAGCTTTAAATGACAAACTGAACATGTACACAAGGAATGCTGCTTAGAGCATGTTCCACTGATTTTTTTGGTTTCGACTGAAGGACACTTCATACCCAGTTCAGGACTTTAAGACAACCCTGTGGTAAAGACAGCTGCTCACAGAACACTGCTTTATTTTCCAATGCTCTTTTTTTCCAGTTCTAACATTGTGAAGCATAGGCAAGATCTCACTCAGTTTGCCATTTTAGAGGCTGAAGAACAAAAATCTCAGACCAATTACTCTTTTTCAGAAAAACACACTCGCAGTGCATAATCATAAGTGCATTTTCACCAGAGCCTACCTTCAGCTGTGCAATCTGCTGTTCCAGCAGCACCTCTGACTGACACTTCAAGAGCTCAATCTCCTCCTGGAACTGAAGCTGTTGCTTCAATTTTACCTCCTCAAATTGAGCCAGAAGAGATGTTCTCACAGATTCTACTTCAGAAGCTGATGCAGAAACATACAACTGCAGACAAGGAAGGAATATAAAATATTTTCGCCACAGTGCTAGAATTAAGGAAAAAATGAAACCAAACCAAACCCATCAACCTAAACCAAATTCTGAAGAGTACATTCACAATACATTCAAGGTCAAACAGGGCTGCTGTCTATCATCATGCTGAGTATAGAAAAAAGCAGGTTGATAAAAATAGGTAAGACATAATCAGGCATTAGGTATCATGTATATCCTGTATTCATGAGTCCATCAGGTCACACTCATGAAGTATTTTTAACTTGCTCTTTCCAACAGACACATCCCTGAAAGAAATTTAAAACAATTAAGAGGATGAGAGAAACACAGGGAGAGCATGTTTTGTTAAGATGTGATTTCCCTTGTTAAAATGGCAGCAAACATTACACAGCTCTATTTAATGCAATTATCCTGGCATACAACAGTGAAAGGTTTGAGAGATTTTTGTTCATTTAGGGTTTTTTTCTCCTACTATTCTCTCTAAGAAGAGTCACTAAAGTCATCAGCATAGACAAATGCTGTTTCTAGGAGGATGGGCTTGAAGACTGAATCACCATTAGAACCTCCCAGGAAAGCAATGAAACTTCCTCCCCAGGCAATTATTTTAAAAGTGATTTAAGATTTATTTGGACCATTATCAGATTTTCAATTTAGTTAGTGAAAAAGCAAAAGTTAGTAATATTTTAACTTCATGTGTTCAGTGGTAACTTAATGTGTTCTGTGGTTATAGCTGGATAAAGCTATTTTGGTTTCTGACTTTTCCTACTATATGAACATAATATATAACACTAGCACATTCTTGCATCCACTGAAGTCAGATTGTATCCTCCTACTATTGGCACTATTAAAAAAATTCAAAAACATCTAAGTACACAGCCTAATTTCTAATCTTACTAAAACTGAATTTCTTTTATGATGAAACATGAATTGTTTTGGATTGCAGTTTTAGCAGCATTCTGACCTCTTGCTCACGTTCATGCTGTGCTTTTAGTTTCCCCAGTTCTTCTTCCAACTCCCTGGAGTACTCTTCCTTGTGTTTCCTAATATCTGCCTCATGAAGACTCTGAAGCTCTTGGAGTACTTTCCTGTGCTTTTCTTCCATCTGCAAAACTTTCTCACGCAGCAGATCCAGAGCAAGATGCTTTTCTTTTTCAAGCAACTGCCTTTGATTTTGAAGGGCTATGTTCAAATCATCCTGCATAAAAAAAGTGGAAGGAAAAAAAAGTAAGTACAAATATCTTTTGCAGCCCATTTGCCAAGCACATGTTCTGCTGTATCAAAGCTTTTAGAAAACATGAACAACATTGTTTCATTAAGGATGAGCACACATACATACATATATACATACCTTCTAAAACATTTAAGTGGATTTATTTTTCTTATCTAGTATAATTTTTGTAAATACTTACTTATTTGGAAGGATCTTTAGATTCCCAGAGATGTGGCTTAACCTCCAGAATTGCCTTTACTTTGGTCTAATCACCTTCTCAAGAATTACACAATAGCTCTACCGGGGAGAGAAGGCCTGAGCCACAAAATGGAGACACACCCCCCACACCCCCCCTCCCCCAAATCTTAAATACGTTAGAAGATATACCTCATCTGTACCTTTTCCACAAATTATATAGAAAAGTTATTAGACTGAGCTCTTGGGGCAGGAAGCAACAGATGCATTCTATTTTCAGACGGAGTTTGCTGTTGTGAAAATATCTCTTAAGAACCAAGAAAAAGATGATGCCACAGAAAGTGCCATGAAATTTTACCTCCTATGCCAAGTTTTCTGACTCACCTTATGAACTTCTTCTGCCTCAAGAGCCATGGTATTAAGCTTTTCTATATTAACTGTGGCTAGCTTCTCAATCTCCTGAAGCAGTTGTGCCTGATGCATTTTATCCTGCTCTTGGAGCTGCTCCCTGTGCTGCAGGTATAGCTTCTCCAGAGCCTGACTGTGTTTATCTCTTACCATCTGAACTTCAGATAGGTAGGATGACTCCAAGGAATCCAGATTTGATAAGTGTTTAACCTCCAGCTCGTCGATTTGAGCCTGATGCTTTGTCTGTAGTTCAGCAACACAACTTTCAACCTGAATCTGCTGTTTACTTTCCAGGGTAGATTTAAGCGTCTCAATTTCAGCTTGGTGTTTTGCCTGCAAATCAGCTGTCAGAGACAAAATATGCTGCTTATGCCTCTCCTGTAATTGCTGACGTTGGACTTCCAGCTCATCCACATGCTTCTTTTTCAACTTTTGGAGAAGAATCTCTTGTTCAGCTGTGAATTTCTGAGTCATTGCTTTGTGTTCCTCCATAAATCTGTATTATTTCCAAGAAAATAAAGATACTATTGTCAAAAAGTCACTGTTTTTTAAAAATAATTGAGTTAATAAATAATCTAACGAAAATAAATAGAGCTCACTTATGATCCACAAGTTTTACTTGATGCTTCAAATACAGAACTAAAGTCAAAGCAAGCCACAATTATGTTTTCATAGCCACATAATTAAAGGTTTCTGCAATGTCACTTGGGAGTATCTGATTATTACTAGAGAAACTGGCACCCTTATTAACTTACAAATACAGAGCAACATGTTTGAGAAATACTGCCATGACAGTATCTCATGGTGTATACACTGCTACATCTCAAATGTGTTGCCTGCAAATAAATGAAGTGTCATAACAAACACTCTAAAAACACCTGGTAAAGACAGATAAAACCACTGTCGAGGTGTATGTGGGATTCTTAGGAGCTCCTCCAAACCCAGCTGAGTTCTGCTTAAAGCTCGAGTATCTGAAATACTGCTGTTTACTGCAATCAATAACTACAGTATTCTGTATGCAGACATCAGTAACTAAATAAAATTGTTATCTAGAAGTTGCTGCTTTCAGTGTTTTCTTACAGTTATTTTTTTTCCAGTCCTGTTCTGTGAACATATTTTTGGGGAGGGAAGAAGGGGTAATTTGAAGCAATGCACGCAAATGCCCGCAAATGGTTGCTTGCTACCCTTAATTCATTTGAAACAACAGATGTAGGAAGGGGAAGAAAAACAATAGTTTCAGGCATCTAACGAGAACTAAAGAATACCAAAGGGAGCCAAATCAACCTCAGAATTCAATAGTTCGCACAAGCTTCATTCACCAGGAAAAGCTTGTTTACATTTGTTCAAATTGTTCAAAAATATTTAGAGAATTTTTTCTACTTATATATCCTATCATAGCTCTCTTGGAAGGCTGGTATGTGATTTCCAGCTGTGTTGTACTCTTAGCAGGAAAAACTTTACTACACTTTATTTTGTTTGCTAGACTAGATGAAATGCCTTTACACAAAGCAAAACCATAACAGACAACACTGCTGTCTCCTGGGACAGCAAGCTTTACATATGTAAGTCAGATGGTGCCATCAAGTGAAAGTAATGACTGAACTCTAACAATGACTTTAGACTGAACTCTAACTTCTAAGGGGGTGTAGTACTTTTTGTGCTTCCAGGAGTTTCAGGGCACATTCTTCCTGCAGATGAAGTGTGACCTTTTCAATTTCTTTTGCCATGAGGACTTTGGCTGCCTCCAAGTCAGCTTCGAATTCCTGCGGAGCTTTCTGCATAGCCTGGGCACCTGTAAGGCTGTCCTCCAGCTGCTGCAAGTTGTTTTGCTGCTCCTTCACCAGCTTCTCCAGCTCTAGAATTTTGGCAGCTTGGTGATGCTGAAGTTGAACCATTTCAGCTTCATGGAGTTCAAACTGTTTTTTTAAGTTCTGCTTCTCAGATTCTGCTCTGGTTTGCAGTTCTATGTGCAATAGAGATAACTTCTCTTCTGCTAGAATTCTCTGGGCCTCACTTTCACACTGCCATTTCTTCTCTTTTTCTTTGTACATATTCTCTATTTTCTGAACTTCTTCTCTTAATTCATTTTTGTGATCCTCAGCAATTTTACACTTCACCTGTGAACACAATTATTTCAAAGAAAAAGAGAATAAACAATCAAAACCAAACTGAAGTGCACGAAGTGAACATTCTTAGCCATTTAAGGTCTTGGAAAGATAAAATTATTGTAGTTAATTACAAGTAATCCTTCCTAAAGAAAGTATGGCTGAAATGACAATTTATAAACTGACAGTCATTAAATTCAAAGCAATATTAAAAATCTGGGTTATGAAGATAAGAAATTAAGGCAGGATTCTAGAATTAATATGGTACTCTATGTTGATTTCTCTTGAGATCACTTATCTTCTTTTTAGAAGTTCAACTTATACAGCTATAGGCATCTTAGATATTTATATTAGGTATGAATAAAAACCCCTTTTAAACTTCTCCTTTTAAAAGCCACATAAAAAAAGCATGAAGCACAAAACCAGAAGCCAAAGCAGCAAATAATTGTTCAGTGACAAAAGGCAAAAAATTACTGTCTCTGGCTTTCACCATCAGTTTATAAGCCTAGTAAGGATACTCATATCCATGGCTCTTTAAAAGAGGTGGAAAAGAGGGAAAGGAGGACTTGATAAATAAGAGCTTTACCCATCTAATTCTCATAACCATTCAAACATGGAACAACTTAAACAATGACTTAAGATCCAATCTAAGTTGATCCTCAGATGGAACAGCTGATTTAACATGCAAGAGTGACAGTATGATTGTCTCAACTCTAAGACTTTGAGGTACAAGAGTTACACCAATACAGAAGTGTATTCCAACATTTGTGTCTACCCAGGTAAATCCATTTAAAGCATTAGCTACTATCCCCAAACCAGGGATGTCTAAATGCAAGTGCTGCCTCTCCCTTCCTTGGCCTTCCCACCAGGCTGGAGTTTGCCCAACTCTACACAAAACAGTCTCTAGTACGAATTACCTTTTCTGTTTCTTCTTTCAGATGCTTTTCATTTTGCTCAGAAAAATATTTTTGTTTTCTAATCTCTTCCTTTAAATGCCTTATTTCCTCTGACAGCTCTGCAATACACTGCTTCTCAGAGTTGGAGAGAACGAGCTTGGCTTTGTGCTCTTCCTCCAACACAGACACTTGCTCAGCCACCTCCATTTCAACCTGACATGCTACATCTTGAGCACTCTGGACACAGAGTTTGGTGATTTCTGTAAAGAAAAAAATTACTAAAAGAAAAATCCAAGCCAGACAATGAAATTACATTCTAGAATATATTTTAACAGCTCCTACTGATGCACAGAAATAAAGCTGAATGTTGTCAGCAGTGCAATTTATCAGCAGCCTTGCTAACTACAGGACAAGGAGAATCCACTGGTTGGATGATATTATACTCTGCTCCATTTTATCACCACCTTGGGAATTTACCAGTATTAACACACACAGAATAATCAAAATCTGTGGCAGGACCTCCCCTGCTTATCTGCAACAGCCAGAGGAGAAGACTTACTTTCTGGGCAACATAATGGCAGATTTATGGAAATTTTATCTCCTCTTTTGCACATCATATTTACAGAAGGCATTTCCCCATTCAGTTTTATTTTTCCCATCAGACGGGAAAAACAAATCTCTAAACATTCTAATTTTGGCAGTGTTTTATCCTGTCTAGGATTAAAAATAAATACTTGAAGATAAGAAATATAAGTGCAAATTCAAAAAGCTCTACTTATCCTTTTAATCAACTTATAGTGGAATACAATTATAACCATGAGTGTTAAGTTAGCTAAGTCATGTATTGTTAGTCCAAATGTTTGTATGACAGTGCCCTTCGAGGCAACAAAAATGGAAACCTGATCAACTCCTTTTAGCAACTGCTCCACAGTTCTAGTAGTTCTTACTACAGAATAAACAACTTCAGGTCACCACATCTTCTTTAGTATAACTCAACATGCCCATAAGTGCTTGATGAAAGGGATTAACATCTGTTAAACATTCCCTGTATTTTAGGGTAAACTAGTAAGTTGAAAACTTCTTCAGATAAGCCTGTTCGAAGTAAAACATAAGACACACAAGCATCTGTTTCCCTTCCCAGTCTGTCAGACCATCCTACCCTTAGAACGTTCCTCTGAAAGTTGGGCACGCAGCTGCTCAAGTTCTAAACAATGCCTTCTTTTCATGGCCTCAATTTCTGTTACATATTTGTCTGACAGATCCATCTTCATTTTCATCAGGTCCTCTTTATACTGAAGAGCAAGGGAGTTTCTTAAGGAATCAAAATCATGCTTCTGTTGTTCCATAAGCTGTAGCTGCAAATAGGCAAGATTTTCCTACAGAAATAAAGGGTTAGGAAGAGATCTTTTACTTCTAAGAAACCAGTAGGAGAATCTTTCAGTGAGAGAAAGGAAAATTCCTTTTCCAAACTCTTAGTCAACTTGAAACAAGTTGAGCAAAAATGTTGAGATCCTCAGTTACAGCAAGGTAACTGCATGAAAATACGGCATAAATATAAGAAGGGTTAAATTAGCATCTTGGCTTGAAGAGAACAGAGAAAGGCACAATTACTACCAGAACTACAGAAAAGATAAACACCATGAATTCTGCACTTGTGTAGAAGAACTGAGAAGCTCCTTACTCAACACAGGATAACAGCACATAAAACTAGAGAACACTGTTTCAGCTGTTCTACTCTACAGCCTCTCTAAGGCTGAGAGCTATTTAAAGTTGGTAACAGACAACATGCTTGACAAAAATAATTAAGCCCTACTAAACATCTGAAATTAATTTACTCTTTGTAAGAGCTAAAAATCAGACATCAGTTTTCATACAGGTATGTAAAGAACAGTAGAATTTCTAATATATCAAAAATCCTACCTCCTGTTTTTCAAGCTGTTGGTTTAGCTGACAAAGTGCAACACTTCTTCCTTTCTCAGCATTTTCTTCAGAAACTGTGACAGAAGAACTAAAGAAAAGGGTTTTTAAAATTTAAGACTGTGATAAATCATGAATCAAGTTAAATTTATTTGATGACTTATGGTGTAGTACTGAAAGAAGGCAAAGAGCAACTATAACAACTGCTTAGGACTAGGCCATCACCTAGTGCTCAATTCCAATAGGTTTAGATGTTAACATCATCATTTATGATAAGGAAAAAATGGAATCAAGCTGCCATAAAAAGGAAAAAGAACAGATCACCTGGTGTCTCCTGCTTGATCATGATTGATTTCCAACTTCGACAGTGTACAGTCCGTCAGTTCTTGTGGACTTTGATGCAACAAAGCCAATTCTTCACAGTTTTCTTCAGCAACTATTAACTTGTTTTCAAAATAAAGTCTCAGTTGTTCCAATTCAGCTTCATACTCCCTGTTTCTCTGCTGATGCTGCTGTTCAAACTCCTGTTCTAAACATTCTGTTTCTTTTACCTGTGATGCTTGAGCCAGGAGCTGCTCTTTTAGCTCTGAGACAAAACCAAAACAAGCACTAAGAATACATATCTTTAGGCTAAGTCATTCTGTGAAAATTAGATTTAGTTGCCAAGTGTCAGTGGTTTAGGAATGACATTGCCACATTATTGTTTCCACTAAAAACACCATGAGCCACTCCCTTCTCAATGGAAGTCAAAAGGCAGAGATCACAAGTTGAGGTAAGAACTATTTACTGGAAATAGCAATGAGAAGAAAAATGAACTCCTGAAAGTCAAACAGTCCTTCTTCTGAAGAAGACATTGTCAGTTACACTACATTTAGAGAAACCATCCTCATGGTAAGATCAAATACCAGCACACAGTCACCTCTCCTCATTTTCTTGCAGTCTAGGACTAGGGTGGTAACAAGCAAGAGTCTTGCACTATTGCTTAATCTTCACAGCTGCTTGCTATTGTAGCAGCCAGAAGCAATAAATTATTCAAGAACATTTAATTTGCTCCAGACGAAACTATCCAAACAAAACCAAATTTTGAGCATAAACTGTACAGAAAACTAAAAATTACAGGAAGAAAACTAAAATCAATTCTGGATTACTTTAATGATGGTTTGCTATGCACTGCATGCTCAGAGACTGAACTGATTGGAGTAAAAGAATCAACCAATAAAATCAGAATGCAGTAAAAGCAGCTATCAAAACTGGTTCCATAAGCTCTCCTCCTTCCAGAGAGTGAGAACAACGGTCAGCATTGCAGCCTTTTCACCAGCCCTCTGAGAGCTTTCTTCCCCACCTTCTGTATTAAAGCACTTTTGGGAAGTTACTTTTGGTCAGAAAAAAGGGAAAAAACTCAAGAGGGATTAAGTTTTCCCCATAGCTCAACTTTACAAATAATTCAAGTTAATTAAATCCCCAAAGAATCAACTGAAAAGGGAAATACTTTTCAAGTTCCAAGAAGGAACTTGGGAGAAGTTCCTTGAAAAGAAACAACTTGCCTAGAGAAAAGCAGTCGCTGATGTTACACAAGAGAAACTTAAGACACATTGATGGAAACAGAGGATGCATCCAGGAGCAACACAAGTGATTGTCACAATCTGGTTTTGTGTAGCAAACAAGAAAATCCACTTGTGGCATGGAAAGATTTCCACAAGGAACATGGAAACAGAAAGAGTAAGAGAAGAATTAAGTGTTTTAAGGCCAGGTTGGATGGGACTTGGATAGTGTAAAGTGTCCCTGCCCATGGCAGGGTTTGGAATGATGATTTTTAAGGTCCCTTCCAATCAAACCACTCCATGATTCCATGATTCTGTGAAGTAAGTCCACAATTCAAGCCTGCTTCCAAAGGGAGAAGCTGCCAGGCACAGGAACCAGAGGAATCAAGTGACAAGAAGGGACAAGTAACACCATCAATGCCAAAGGCAAGGGAAGTAAAATCTGACATGAGTAGGTTTTGCCTAGCCAGCAAAGTCTACTAGCACAAAATTAACCCCAAAACGTTAACACAGAAAAGTGCTTAGTTGTTTTGAACTGGCGTGTCATTCTTATACCACAACAGCAATCCCATCATGCAGCTGCTATGATTTGAGTCCTACCAGCCACCCAAATGCATGATCAAATAACCTCTCAAATGAAGAACAGTATAGTAAAACAAAACACCTTTAAGATCTCAAACACCAAAAGACATCCTCACCTGGACCATGAGCCTGCATTCTGGTCACACCACCTTCAAGAAAGATGAAGAAACAGAAAGGGTCAAAAGAATGGGATTGGGAGTGATTACAAACAAGGAAAGACATTAAATATTAAAGATCACGGCTACAGAGAAGAATTCTAGCAAATACTATAAAATGCTTTATACTGTAATTCTGTAACATCAAAACAAAAAGATGAAATAGACTAGGTAAAGTCTTCCTAACAGGAAAAACAAAATACTTACTTAGTGTATGAACAAACCAAACAAAACCCTAGTACACTTCCAAAGGTACCTATAGTTACATTATTCAAAAAATCTGAAACAGCATTTGAAATATGTTACATGTGTCTTCTAACTGCTCCAGCAGAACTTGAGAACCTCATGTTAAAGTCTAACAAGTACCACAAAAACAATTGCAGTATCATGGTCTCTAGGCGGTTTTTTTGTTTTTTCCCAGAAGTTCTTTAATGTCTTATACACGTCTATGCACACACATCTAAGACACGTTATATTTTATTTCAAAAGTGTATGTCATCTCCAACCACTACAGTGCAAAACTGGATGTTTTATTTAATGTACCTCGGTCTTAAAACAGAAATACAAACAGGAGCATGTTACTGCACTGACCAGCATTTTCTCCAGCTTTTAATTACATTATATGTCATTCCACATTTCAATGAAAAACTCTGTTTTCACTAAGGATTTTTATAGTGTGAGGAAGGAAATGGGAAGGGAAAGGAAAAGCACAGGAACAAGCTTTTCCCCACAGTCATATGATGCTTTTTGACATTACAACCTGTCATCTGACACTGACTCACCTCAATCTGGAGACAGAGCATCGGGCTACAACCTACTGACAATTGTGGCCTTCCTGTATGATTCTGGTACACAGTGAAAAGCATTTTGTGTCAATAATGTGTACTTCTGTATGAAGAAGTGGCAAACAATAAAATGTGTCACTTAAGAACATACCACTGAGCTCTTGTTGATTTGCTCGGGTACTGTCAAGCTGAGACCAAAGCTGCCTGATTTCTTCTCGTGATTGAGCCTTGAGTTGCTCATGCTTGACCTGAAGTTGGTCCAGCTACAAAAAAAACCATGTTAAAACCAAAAAACGACCTCACCACAACTTGTCAAACAATTTTGTTCTCAGGGCATATTTTACATGCAAGAGACACTTCTGTCAGAAATACGTTGAAACAGTGACAACACTACTCTCAGCTCCTGACAATATCAGAGATAGCAGCATCTTTAACTATTACACCCACTCCTCTGAGAGGGAAGAATTTATTCCTGATGCCATAATTATCTTCACTGGCATAAAAATAAGACATTAGCCAGATAAAAACAAAATGTGTGAACAAGAAAATTAAGATTATAAATATGGAAGAAGAGATGGCACCAAATGGAACAAAGGCAATTGCATTGCAAAGGTTCTGAATTCAGATGGTATCTCCCGGAGTATTTACCTGCTTCATGATGCATTTTGCTTTTTCAATAACACCCCTAAGTACAAACAGGTCACCCAAATGATAAGTATATGGTCTAGTTTTTGTTACATGAAGCGTAATCAACTACTCTAAACAACTAAAGAAATGGAATTTACCTCCTTCTGAAGATCCTGTTCTTTCTCTTGGCTTTTCATTTTTATGTCTTCTGTGAGTTGGTTATGTTCAGCCTGCAGCTGTTCTTGTAATTCTGTGATGGCTAAAAGGTGTTGCCTCTCCAATTCTATACATTTCACTAAAATTAAAAATTAGCTCTGTTACTCAACCATCCCGGTTAGTGAATAACCTGCACAACTTCTGTGCAACAAGAATATAATTGCATGTCGCTAGCTTAAGCATTAGCTTTCAGGGAAGCACAGAAATGCTTGAACAGTAAATTATTTGAAAGTCAAACATTTCCATGCATTGCTTCATAGGTCTCTGTATCCCACACTGCTAGTTAGCCAAGAGACAATCATTTATTCCATTAAGCTTAACTGTTTGCAATCCAAATGCAATTTTTGTTAGAAAAAGTTTCTATCGATATTAATCACAGTTTTGATTAACTCAGCAACTGTCAAAACAGGTTTTCAGATGGAAGCTAAGCAGCACCTCCCTTTAATAGTCACCTTGCATCTCATACTCCGTGGAAGTCAAAATGCAGTAATAGTATCCAGGTTTTAAACAATTTTTCATTCACAATCTGTTGTCTAGACAGTCTCATGCCACTGTCCCAGTTTTTAAAGAAGACTACATAAATACATCTTGCATTTGCTTTTATACATGTTATAAAATAACTTAGCTATGTCACTGTTCAATAAAAACAGCTGCCTCCCAGACCATGATACTTACTTTTAGATTGTACATTCTCAACAGAAAGAAGCCCCAGCTCTGCTCTGACTTTTTCCAAATCCATTTCCAGAGATTTCTGCACTGCGATCATCTCTGTTTGATGTTTTTCAGACAGCTCCTCACACATGTTTTTTAAACGTCTATCAGACTCTAATTCCCAGTCTCTTTTGAGGGTCTGAGTAAGACATGCATTACATTAAAGCAAACACATTTAGTAAATTAATTCTTATTCCACTTATTAGTCCTTTACAATAAATGCATAGCGGATCTGGGCTACACATTTATTAGCTTGTGCCAGCTCCTGTTTTCTGAAAGGAGCTTGATTTTTTTCTTGTATAAAGAACAGAATTTGTACCTCTAATGCCTGGATATGTGTCTCTTCCATTTCCAATTCTATTTTCTTTCTCTGGTCAACTGTGAAATAAAATACTTATTAATAAATTTATGCAAAATATTATCAAGTAAGTAAAATATGGGTGCGTTTACAATTTTCAAATAAAACTCAGGACTTAAACAGGAAAGCATACAGCAGGATAAGATGCTGGGTTCTATCCACACCTGCCATTGTTATATTCCACTAGTTCACTTTCATTTTAGAAAACCAGCATTCTAGAACTTACAGCTGCAAACACAACTCAAAAAGGAAAGTTCAATTTAATTAATAAAGTCTCCTTAAGTCTACAGAGAATATGATACTAAAAAGAAAAATAACTCTAAAGATACAAATTCAAATGACTATTGATGTCATCTTAACATTTCACTGCACATTACTATGAGCACAGAATCATCTCCTGAAAGACAGAAGGAGTAGCATACAGGTAGGAAACTTAAAATTTCTTCTATAAATGTCTAGGAAAAAAGACTGCAAGACAGATGCCATTATCTGCTCAGTTATCACTGACACAAATGGATTCTTCTTTTCCAGCTCCTCTCTCAATTAATTCCAGCTTCTCGTTCGGACCCTTTTCTGATTTGCAGGAACCCTATAAAGGCAAATCAGCCACCTTCTCACAGCATCAAAGCACAGTTGCCTAGGCTTATTTATCATATTTAATAGTTTATAATATGCAACCACTCTTTCAAGTCTTTCCATGGGAAATGAAAACTTAGAGATTAAACAGGTATTAAGTTACATTGGCAAAACACACCTTAACAGCATTGATACTAAGAACCGCATCTTGATCTCTTCCTGCTCCCAAGTCCCACTGTGCATACAGTTCACTGCACTACTCGTGGTAACAAATGGTTCCCTACTTTTAGGTCAAGAAGAAACACCCTTGAATCAATATTCTGTTTCTCCTAGGAAGGACAACTAAAGGAATTGTTTCTAAACCTTATTTCAGAGCTCATGGCGGTGTGATGAGCAGTGCAGAGTCTAGCTGGAGGCCTTCAACTAGCAGTGTTCCCGCCATGGTTCTATCTAAATACAAGGAAAAACTTAATTCCTATGAGGGTGACAGTGCCCTGTAACAGGCTGCCCAGAGAGGCTGTAGAGCCTTTTTCTCTGCAGATATTCAAAACATGCCTGGACTCAATTCTGTGCAAATTGCTCTGTGTGAACCTGCCCTACCAGGGGTTTGATAAATCTCTAAAGAGCCCTTCCACCCCAGTCAGCCTGTGATTCAGTAAACTTCTTCCGTGAAGTGCTGCAAGATTCCCTTTTCTCCAGAAATTTCTCAAGCTCTGCCATACGGGTCAGAAATAGTCTGACCTGGAAAGAGGGAAATGTCCCAAATAGTGTCAAGAGCAGGCCTTCAGTACTATGAGGTGCAACTGCCTTCTTGCTTATGACACATTACAATCTTCCATGAAGTGCAGCTCAAAGGACACCCAGGTACAGGCTCTCTCTGAGCTTTTCAGTTCCTTCCCAACTTCTTCCTAACACTGAGAAGATAAGACAGAAAGGACTCACATACCTTCTCAGAAAGACAACAGTAGTGCTGACTTAGGGCAAGAGAAACCCTGACAAAACATAAGGGATAAGAGGTATACTCTTTGCACTGATCAAGTTCTTTATAAGAATTTGGTCTAAAGCCTCCCAAAAGACAGTAGTTCACTTTAGCAGTAATTTACAGACGACAAATAACTTAACTCAGGTCTGCACAACTTCATTTTCATATATAGAACATACACTCTTGCACATGGCAGTCCTGCCCATATTAAAGGTAAAACAGCTGTCATTCACAGGACAGCTCTCCACCAAGACAGGAACCTATGCAGGAAAAAAATATTTATTCTCCAATTTTAATACCTAGTTCTTGTTGATACTTGAACTCAAGGTCTTCTTTTTCCTTCAGACACTGTTCTTTGATCTTCTCCCATTCCAGCTGGTGGCGGCTTTGTAGAATTGCTACCTCCTGAGCACGTTTATCATTGAGCATCTCCCGCAGCTCCATGAGGGCAGTCTCCTTCTCTTTCCTCAAGTTGGACTGTGTAAGCTCCAGCTGAGAGGTGTGCATATTGTTTAAGGTCAGGCGTAAAGCTTCCAGTTCAAGGCTGTGCAGTGTCTGCAGTAGAGTAAAAATGTTTTCTCCTTCCCCTCTAATGAAATGTGCTTGTTTTTTCATGACGAGTTGCAGTTTTGACTGTTAAACACATCTAAATCTTGCCTTTCTGTACTTAAAGAGTGTTTTTTTGTAGCAAGGACCCTTAAAATAAGCTGCTATAATGAGATTTATAGCCTTTTCAATGCAATGTAAAAGACTTACCTTACCCTCCTCTTAATTTCCTACAGAATATCCTGTATCTGTCCATTTCTTCACATCAAAGCAGAAGACAAGCTCACCCCAGCCATTCACTATCTATTGAAAGACTTACTTATGTTTGCTGTTGGTTATAATTTGTTAAGAAAGTAAAGTACTAAATGATATTGGAGAAATAGAAATAAAATTCACCACTTCTCAATTCTTAAATAAACTAAATAGTGTACGAACAGGTACATAACACTAGATACATTCTTTCCATTTCAACTTTGAATTTAGTGGAAGTGTTCAAAAACCCAGGAAATAAATAGAAGTAAAAGTTAGATTTACACAATTCAGCTTAGCAAGAAATCATTCCTAATTATTATTAGTGGGATAATTTAAAGTCAGAGGGGTTTATATCCTTTATAAAATTTCCTTGTTAAACTTGCCAATACAAAAAATTACGAAGCTGCTTTTCCTCACTCAAAATCATCCAATTTAAACATCCAGTTTTCTTCAGAATTAATGTTAAAATATAATTGCAGTGATGATTCTGCATAAATCCTCTAAAAAATATCCACTACCACCCACCAAGAGAACACCCATCTCCGTTTGCCTGCAGCACCATGTGAAAGAGCATGCATTAATATCCATGAAAAATAAGGCGAAAGCTCCTTAATTTCTCTGTTTGCTGGAGATCATCAACAGTCAGCTAAGAACTATATTAGTCACTGTGCTTCCTGTTTTTACCTTGGACTGGAGCTGAGCTTGCTCATGCTCTGCTCTGTGTGTGGCTGCCATTTGCTGCCAGAGTTCATCTAAAAGATGCCTTTGTTCTTCCTTTAGCTCAGCACGGAGCTTCTCCATTTCTTCTGAGTGTTTAGCAGCCAGCTCACAGATTTCCCGATCATGCTCTCGTTCATGAACCTGCAGGGAATACCCAGATGAAAACCTTTCTTCAAAATATGCTTGTTTAGCCCTAATTATGGAACAAGAATTCTCCCCTCCTCCTGAACCCAAATCAAAAACACCACAGGAAAAAAAAAAAATTCTGCATCTCCAAAATGTTTACACTGCTTACATGACAATGCAAAATGACTTTATTTTTCCTAAGTAAACCAAATTAGAGTATGTACCTTTTTTAGTATAGCAATTTCTTCCTTTCTTTTTTCTTCAAACTTCTGTTGTTCTTCCACTTTGTCTTCTTTTTCAGCATTTAACTCTTTTATCTAAAAACAGGCATACAAACATTTGCAATGACTACCTTTAGCATTCCAAAATCCCATGACTCCTAAAGTTACCAGGGCTTCCTACCTCTCTCTTGTGAGTCAAACTCACTTCAGTTAATTCAGAAAGGCACTGAGTCTCCATCCTATCCGTTTTATCTTTGTAATGCTTCTCCATCTTGGACTGAGCCTCCTGGGCAGCCTGATAGGACTCCTGCAAGCGAGCCTCAAGGTCCAAATGAGCCTTTTTCAACTGGGCAATTTCTTCAGTCAACTGGCTCTTTTCCTCAATGTATTCAGTATTCTTTTCCTTTATTTCAGCAGTAAGTTTAATTATTTCTTGGTTGCTGAGGTTTAACCTGTCCTCATAGCTTAGTTTTTCACACTTATGCATTTCTTCGATGTTTTTCATTTTAGCATTAAGCTCATGGATGTTTTTCTCAAGGTCCTCAATGATGCTAGCATTCTCTGTTAGTGCTTTTTCTGCTTTCACTAGATCCTCCTCCACATTGGATAGTCTCTCTCTTAAGGCTGTTTTTTCCTTCAACAAAAGTGCTACATTTTGGTCTTTATTACTGATTTCAGCTTTGAGCAACTCTTGTTCTTTTAGCAATGTCTCTTCAGATACAGTTTTCTGACTGAACAGCTCTGCTATTCTCTGGTTTTTAGCCTTCTGAGCATTAAGCTGGCTTTGCATCTGATCCCTTTGACTTTGCAAAGCCACCAACTGACGACCAAAAAGAGCCTGCACTTCACTTGTCATGGAATCAGAATCTGTTCGCTGCTCCTGAACATCTCTCACTAACTGCTCCTGAGTTCGTAGCTGCATCATCAACATGTCTCTTTCCTCCTGGAGGTCTTTCACCATTTCTAGCCAGGTAAAGGGGTTTGACACTTGTGTTAGAGATGGCTGGCCTCTATCCTCTCCCTGCTGCTTTACTAGAAGCATGCGTTTATTTTCAAGTTCTTTCTCCTTCTCCATTTCCTGAAGAAGTTCTTTTTCACAAGAGATCTGTGCTTCATGTTCTTCCTCCATGTTCTTCCTTTGTGCTCTTTCTTTCGCATGCATATGAGAGAGTTCAGACATGGCTTTTTCCCAACTTCGAACAGCTTCTTGAGTGTCCTGGTAAGGCACTTCAAAGGCTGACTTCTGATGGAGTTGTTCAGCTGGCTTCAGATGTCTCTCTGCTAAACACAGCATCTCAGCATCCTCTATGCCACCATGGTCTCCAATTTTGTTTTGCTGCAGGGAGCCATCTGACTCATCTGAAACAAAGTTCTCTGCTCTCATATCTGCCTCTACAAAAATGTCTTGGTCCAAGCCACTAAGACACGTCCTTCCATCAAGGCTAGAGTTTAATGGAGAAGATAAAAAACCTCTGCTGGGTTCTAGGAGCACACTGCTGTCTAACCCGTACGCACTGTATCTGCCCTCTTCAATGGCATGGCCCTCCAAAGAGCTGGACACATAGGAGTCTTCTGGAGTTTCTGTGGAAATTAGGTATTTAGCCAATATACCCTCGTCACCACTGAAAAGCCCTAGTTCTGACAAGGGTTCTCCGGACAGGTTCTCCTCTTTACTACTTCCATTATCCTTCATAATCTCTAAATTCTTTGTTTCTTCTAATTGATCCCTTGAGGAATCATGCTGGAACTCCAGTTCACCATGTATTGGCTCATGTCTACATTCTGACTGGTGTGCTCTGTCCCACATCTCCTCAAGATCCACTCCCTGCAACTGAGACATCTGTGATAAAATCTCATTTTCCCTCAATTCCAATAACTTTTTATTGGAGATAATCTCTCCATCACACTTTTGCCTTACATCTATATTTCTTTCAGCCTCATAAATATGCTTTTCATTTAATTCCTGGCTGTAGAAATTCAGTTTCTTAATCTCTTCACTCAAGAATTGTTGTTCTTCTTTATATTGCTTGGCTTCCTTCACTTGCTCTTCTGCATAAGAAAGTTGATACTTAAGGCCCTCAATTAAATCCTTGTATTTAGTTTCTAGTTCAGATTTTTCCTTCTGAAAGTCTTCCCATTGGTTTTCAAGTTTCCTCCTCAAATTTTCTTTATTAATTTCAGATTCTCGAAGCCTTATATTTAAGTCAATTATGATGCTATTCAAATTCTGAATGTGTTCTTCAGAATTCCAAGCACTGAGTTCTTTCTTTAACTGTTCAAGTTCATTTTTATATTTCAAAATAATTTCTTCTTCATAGACTTGCTTGGCTTCTGCAATCTCTCTTCTGTGGCACTTCTCCAGCTCATTCCTCAGGTTATCCAACTGTCTGCAAATTTCCTTCTCATGACTGATTTTCAGTTCTTCAATATGTTGCTGCTCTTCCACTTGGTATAAAGCAATTTCTTTTCTTAATTTTGTTATTTCTGAGTCCCGGAGAGAAAGTGTGTGCTGTAGTATAGACAAGACAGATCTTTCTGATGTCAGTTTATCTTGAAGACTTTTAATAAATTGCTCTTTTTCATCTATGCTTTTGTGTAGCTCTTGCACTGAATCTTTCATATCCTCTTCCATTTGGGAAAGCAGATTTTCTTTATCTTTGGTATTCTGAAAAATAAAGCATTACATATAAAATATGCCATGATTTTCATTTTGTTAAGGCTCATGTTTTTAATTTGCATTCAGAAATAACAATGTTTAAGCTTAAGGTTTCTATTTAAGGCACTCCTAGTTGTAGTCTTAAAGGAAACCAGACATTACGCTGTTTCATTAATGTATGTTAGTCATCACAACCGCTATAGATTTATTTCTATATAAAAAATTTTTTTTATTAATATGTCACTACAACAAATTCAAGTTACCACCAAATTTGAAATAATTAAAAATTTTTAAAAAAAGAAAAAAAAGGCATGTTTTTACCTTTTGANATCCCAACAACTCATACATAAGACTCACTGTAGGCAAATGTATTTACATATTTATCCTAGGAATTAAAAAAGAAAAAATAAACATCCTAAAAAGGCAGACAATACTGAAAATATGCAAATGTTAGATAATTCATCTCTGTGGTGATTTTTCTAACATTATGAACCTATAAATCATACTGAATTCCTCCAATATGAAACAGAACTTCCAACAGACTGGACGTACCATTAAAAGGACAAGGAACAAAACCAGTCTTCTCTGCAAAGGATTTACAGCCCATTATTAGAAGTTGGTTTTTTCCTCTCCAGATCCCTTCAAATGAAAGGAAAACATTTCCCTCCTCCGGGTAACTTAAGATATGTTTTATATAACATATTTTTCTCAATATGTTGCTAAAACCAAGGAAGAATATGTAAGACAGTATTAGTGCTTTCATCTGTTATTGAAGTCCCTTCCACAATGTGCACTGTTTCATTAGACATACTTAGAATATGCCTGAAATGGTATTTAGAAATTTGATACTTGTCTTTCAATGGCTTACAGTGCAAATTCCAAACACCTGTTGAGTAGCCTTCACTTTTACCACATTTTGCTGTTGCAATCAGAATTGTAGATAGAAAGCAGTACTTTTTGTAATTTTACAAAAATTAATTTAACAAAAAGTTTGTTTTTCAGGGCATAAGCAACAACTTTAAGACAATTCCTGCACTTAAAAGGCTCAGTTTTTATTTTTAAAATTTTAAACCCCTTTCTCTATTTATCCAGATTTCTAAGATAAATAATCCCAGGTACAGCAACTCTTACCCTGCAAACCTGAAACTGTTACTACACAGAAACATTTCTCTTTGGCATATACTACAAGGCTCCAATGACAACAAATACACAGGTTCAGAGAGAATAGCCACTAGAACACTGAGCATCACCAAGAACTAAAGCACTTTGAAAAATATATTTTAAAGCAGAGAAAGGCTGCAGTAGATCTCATTATCCAGTGATTAGATCCATAATCAACCTGTTGCACTGCAGCAGGTTATTGTCATACAGGCTGCTTGAACCACGTTATTTTAAATTTCTTTCTTTGAGCCAAGTCACATTACCTCAGCACAAAAAATGCCTCTCTAACAGCTGAGCTGTTCAGTTGCCCAGGGGAGAAACTCATAGATTTCTTTGGCAAAGGACATATGATCATATGCAAACCCAAATTATATAGCAACAGCTGTATACAGGCAACAAACCACTTGTGGTGGGACATTCCCCTATCACAGATGGTCTTATTGTTCTGCCTATATCAGCTGGTGCAATAGCTCAGGGTATCTTCCCCCTCACAAGAACTTGTTAAGTGGTGAAATACCAGACCGGACATCTGCCTGATAGCAAGATATTTCTGGCATCATGGAGGTGGCATTCCCAGCTGACAATAAACATCTTGCCTTGGGAGAGAGACTGAAGGAAGATGAGCCTGAATTTCTGACTGACAGATATTTAACTTTACAAACGATAAAAGCTACACTAAACTTTCACACGGCAGAAGTCTTCTGCACATTCTGTGGAAATGTGTGGGGCTCTCTCCCAAAGTTGGGAAGACACTTTATGGTTACTCTCTTGGGGGTTGAATGAAAGCAATCTGTTTACCTCATCATCAGTTTGGTGGCAAGTTACATTGACTCTTAGTCTATACTATTTTTTTGCTAGCTATAATATAGGTACCTCTATGTTGTGCACTGTTTTATGTAATCTACTAGGAGTTCTTTGTTTCCACCTATGTAGTACAGAACTCTGTTTAAGGCCATTTGTCTCTTAATCTTCTGCCTATTCAGTAAATAATTCATGTTATGATAGACCTGATCTGCAATTCTTAAGAACTTGCAAGCCAGAGCAGCTTAGGTGCACATCACCTGAACTCAAGCTGCTACTAAAAATCTGCACCTAAGGCAGGGCTTGTGTAATGCTTTCGCTCAATCCATAACACCACTGACAGCCTGGTGTAAAAATCTCTAACATGGGCTTAAGTGATGAACAAAGAAGTGCAATGACCTTCAAAACATTATGCGAGCAAATGGAAAATAGGAGCATATTTCCAGGACTTCTCCATAGCAACCAGGAAAAAACCCTGCCTCACCCTAAAATAAGTTTTACTGTTGTGCTGCAAACAGAACTATGAAAAGCTACATCATCAGCTCAGTGTTTTTACATCCATAGTCTGAAGTTGTTCCAGCGGTCTCTAACAACATGCAAATTCGAGGAGAGGCACACCTGATGTAACTGGATCTGTAAATCATGGATCTGACCAGCCACATGTGAAGCCTCTTCCTGCAGCTCATCCCGGTCTTTCTTGACTTGTTGAAGGCAGATTGTTAACCTCCTGATGATTTCATGCTGCTCTTGAACCGTCATTTCCTACAGGAGTCAAAAGAAATGAAGTTTTTACATTAAAATATTATTTACATATTTGGAACCAATTAGTTTTCTTGAAGCAAAGCCATGAAAGTCTGTAGTTACACTTCAGTTTTAACCAACTTGCACCAAAGAACTCTTTCAATCCAAAGATGATGGCAGGCACGATAGGAGTCTTAAACTGATCTTAGAGATTACAAATCTAATCAAAAGGGATTTTATAAACAAATTATGCGATACCAACAATCAAACAGGTCTTTTTACTTCCAAATTTGTAGCTCTTACTGACGTAAAAAGCAATAAAGTTTTCAAAAAGGACATAATAAATATTTAGTACCCCCTCTATTGTTTCCTATCTGCTAGCAATTCCCTTCAGTCATGTGAGAGGAAGCTAATGAGATGGAATACCTTAACCCTATTTAACGTTAATCACATTTATCTTTTCTATTTATTTCTCACCAACAGAACAAGTCTTTGTTTCCCCAATCTTAGAATGAAAAAAAGAACCTGTAAAGGGGAAAGTAACTAGTCTTAGAAAGCACCTGGTAATAATTTACCTTTACACAGAACTGCTAGAGAAAGATGTAGGAGTCCGGAAACAGAGATGCCTTTCTCTGTTTCTTCTAACCTCCAAAAAGCACTAGCTTTGTNACAGAACTGAGATAATTTGGACTCCCCATAAGGGAGTTTCCCCAAGGGCATTTGGCCCTGAAGGGGCTGGAATCCCATCTCAAAAGGGAATTCAAAAGATTTTTTTTTTTTTTTTTTTTTTTGGAAAAGGATGCTGCTTTTTGCAGTGTATATGTTAGCAAGGTAAAGTACTCCTCAATAAAAAAACAATAGGTCTTTGAATCTTGCAGCCTAAATATTTTTTAGGATTAAAATAAAGTAGTATGATCCCATTATCCAATTCTGTGAAACATACCTGAAGCTGCATAGAATCGTGCTGGGTGAGCTGGTCCTGAAGCTCATCCATCTGTACAGTGAGTCTTTCCACTGATTCCTGTTTCTGCAGCAGTCTACTCTCCAGCTCAGCTATGCTCACCTGACACATCTGAGCATCAGCCTCACTGTATTCTACAGCAGAATTTATCCCATCTTTCTTCATGAAAGAAACAGAAATGCATTTATTCACTAAAAACACAATTTCTGGTTTGTGATTAGTCTGAAAACAAATTCAGTTTCAAGGTTGTCCAGGGGAAAAGTCTACTTTAAAAGTAACTCAACACTGGGACTTTGTATCTAATAGAAACCTTACGGACATAAAGTTCTTAATGCTTAAATTCTGATTTAAAATTATCATAGATAATACATTTTCATTATAGTTTAAGGCACAGAAAGTAAAAGTGTTGTGATTCTACAGCACCAAATGGTGGCAACATGGCCATTTTGATACGTATTGGGATATTTAAATACCTCCAGTTCTGAGGAAGGAAGCACAATGCCACCAATTTAAACAAAGCTTTTACATCCATCTGACTGGATAACAGTCCGCTCAAATGAGAAACAACAAGGTAAAGCTCCTCAGTTACAATTAATTTTCTGTGGTTGCTTAGGAGAAACATTGTTACAATCATCATAGCAGATACAGTATCTTGTACTATATTTTGAATACTTTTTGGCTGCACTGAATGAAACAATGAAAAATGAACCCATGTATCAAGTGGAAACATTAAAAACATTCACATTTCTCTGTGCAAAGTATATGATTTTACAAAACCAAATTTTCTTAGAAACCAATTTTCACAGCCAGTACAGAGAAATGCCTGCTTTATACCATAAGATAGGGAAATCACATCAGTTTTATCATATTTGATAACAATGTTCAACTAATCATTTTAGAAACCAATTATCACAGTCTTCTTTCAGCTGCATCCAGCATCTTTTATTCAAGATACATCCTTTCACACTTACTTCAGTTGCATGATGATCCAGTGGCTCCCAGCTAGACAAATCATTGCTGTCCTAGTAAATAAACAAGTATAACAAACACTAAATCATAGCTATTTTAAATAAAAATAAGGAAAACCAGAATTGTTTTGGAAACACCTTAAGCATGAGCCAGAAAGACCTGTGTTGTGAGAGACTGACTTTATGCTAAATACAGCTGGTTCTTCATGGTAAAATGAAACTAAACTGCAAAATACCAACCAACCAAAAGTATTATCATGTCTACTTAAATTTAGGGCTAAGCCTCTACTGATTCAGTGCTTGATCCTCTGCTGTTGTAGCTGGCAAATATTTGAGTGATCTTTAATCTACTGCTAAAAATCAGTAAATTGATAGGAGATTATTTAATGAACATGCCAAAACCATTCAGGTAATCACAAAAGCAACACCTTTTTCTGACACACAGATTTAACATAGAATGATACCTTGAAAGAGTTTTCCTTCTCACTAAATTCACAAGACCAAGACCAAATAATATGGCATTATTTGGAAAAGGCAGTCCATAGCTCTCCCTGCATTTTGAATCTCCCTGAAGTAGATCCCAATGATTACTGTTTCCCTGGAGGTACCCTCTCCAGGTAACCTAGAATTCCAGTTGTTTTAAAACCAACTATTTTGAAATAAGCTGCTTAACAGCGGTAAGGGATTTTCTGGGGTTTTTTTTTGTTTTTTTTTGTTTGTTTGTTTGTTTGGTTTTTTGTTTTGTTTTTTTTTTAATTTACGCTCACATGACTGTAGCAAGGACACCTAGTGACAAAACACTACATTTTTCCTCAGTGCAGACACTCACGTGTAGCTTTTTAAAAGCTGTTGCAATGCTAACATTATGCTGAAGATATCCTGAAAGCATCAGGGATACCCTCACAACAGAAAGCAGGATAACCCATACAAATTTTATCCCACATCATTGCAGGTTTGCAAACACAATAGTTTGATGCTATTGTGGTATGTTATGAAAACACATCAATGTCTGGAGGGATGCTTTTGGTGCACAAAGCACCAGGTCCCCAAAATTCTTTCCACATCGAACATGACTACCTTTAGAGAGTCATCAGTACATACATACCGAAATACATCAGACACAAGCAGTCACACTTTAAACAAATCTGCAGAAATAACATCTATGCTAGCTTTACAATGGCTAGCATAAGAGCGTGCTGGAATCAATTATAGTTTTCCAGAAAATATTTAAGCATATTTGAACCAGCCAAGTCATACAAAACCAAATTAATACAGTGCATTATACAGTGCTGGCAGTTAATTAAAATCTGTTGATCTCACAATCCAGATTTGCCATTTCATTAATTCACAGCCACATAACTCTAAGTCTGCCCAAGAGAGAAGTCCGTGGCAGTGAAAGGTAAAAGACTTTAGTTTAGAAAGCTAACAGTTCCCTGGCAATAACAGCTGACTAGGCCATACCATAGAGATATCTTACTAAGGAAATGAGATCACTTTGTTAGAGAGTGAACTATCACACATGAAAATAACACCAGTTCATTTACCTCCCAAGAGCAGCTAGGGACCAGTGCCAGTGAGCACTGAATTGAGTAAAACAACCACCTGGAACATTTGTTACCTGCAGACAGAGTGGAACAAAAGCAAGAAATACTAAAATTTACCTGTGCTTCTGTTGTTGACTCTGGAAGGTAGGCTTCAGGTTGGTCTTCAACCTGACCCTCTATGCCCTTCCCAGCATCTCTGGCTGCTACTGGATGCTCTTCCTTCGGAACGTCATGTGTGTGGAGAGCAGAGCCCTTCGTCTTCGCCGTATTTTTCTGCAACTGCGTGATGTCGCCCTTTGCTTTTCGCTGTCTGAAGTAAGCAAACTGTTCAGGAAAGATTGCAAGAGGTACAGGGATAGGTAAGCAAGGAAAAAGTAGCAGAACCACAAGATTAACACAGTCATGGGTGACAAAGCTTCTTTCTTGATAAAATATATACATCTGCAGAAAAACTGCTTTATCTGCCTACTTTCCACACATTCACAACATACGGGATAACTCTGCCATTAAGCAATAAATCTCACACCATCACTAAAGGCTCCTTTCCATACAAGTATCAAAGTTTTACTCAGCAAAACTTTGTGTGGCAATGATGATCCAGAATTACACTAAGACAAATAAGCAAAGGAACAAGTTGTAAATATATCAGAAGCACTAGGAAAAAATAGTAATTCAGCAGTCTTTCTCCAAGAGCAGCAAAAACAAGAACCCCCGTGTCATGGTGCCAGAACCAGCACACCCCTACAAATACATCTAAACAGGTCTTAGCCAGCATAAGCTTTGAGATGAGGATTCACTTCCGTTAATTTTAATGCTCCTTCCCTGCCATCCCCTTAAGAGAACACAGCAAAACTTCTTTGCCAGAAAGCAGCCTCAGTACATAAATAGAAAATCAATTAAGCCAGGTCATTTTAATTTCTTCTGTTGAAGAATCAGATGCTCTACTTTATCAGGCTATCACAGCTCTACAAAGCCCCAGGGACTTGTAAAGAATGTCACTGAATTTATTACCCAACTCTCCCTAACACCCTAAACATTTTTAAACGTATTGTTATTTTCAACTCTTGTATTGTGTTTAGGTAGCATTTCCAAGTAGCATTTCCTCCACAGCAGAAATCCAGACATCCTCCTCACAAGGAAAAATACTTCTTCAAGGTTAAAAACCACAGATTATCAAGTGCAGTATTATATTCTTTTGATGAGACAAATAGTTAACTGATGACTGGATGTAAACATCACTACCAAGTTCTATCTGCAATATCTATGAAAATTCACTGCTTGACAGCTTGGTTTTCCTGTCAAACAGACACCTTGCAGAAAAGTTTTGTCCCGTTCTCATTCAGTTTGTGAAAAGGATCTAGTTCAAGCCCCTCTCCTTACAGGAACTTCTACCTGACAGCTTCACTACTCAACAGGTGAATAGTTACACATGTGCTGCACCCGGTAGCCTGTTTAAAAGGTATATTTGCAGAAAGGCATCAATTTCTTACCAGATGATAAAATTCTTATGTACAAAAACTGATTTTTAAGATTACCTTCTGTGATTTCTACAGTTAGTAATACTAAAATGCAGATTAAATGAAGACTGCCAGATTTGTGCCTTTGATAATAAGCAGAATGAACAGACCATAAAGCTGCAGCAAGACATATACTATGCTCTGAAACCAGGTGTCAACTCTAGCTCTTGTTGATGGCAATGTATGTCAAAATAGCTACAGCACTAAGTAACCTGATAACATGGTGAAGGAGGAAACCTGCAGAGAAATGGAGAGTAGAAGAAACTGCTGAAGCAGGGAAAAAGGGAAAACAGGAGTAAAACAAGCAGAAAATATGAAAGGCAGAGAGGATGGGCACTATAGAGCAGTTACTGATTCATGAAAGCAGACCAACTATTTCACATTAAAATACCAAGACTTGGCATGACTGAACAGTATCAATTTTTAAATGCACAGGTCAAAGAAAACAAAACTTATTTTGTCCCCTTCACATGCACTAAACATAGAAAAGCATAATACATACCATGCAAAAATATCTAACTACACCAAAATTCTATGGAACTACTAGACTTGGAGGAGTGGCTGGATTCAAATATGCTGCAGATTTATGCCAAAAGTTCTATTTAGAACAATATCAGGTTTCCAAATCTTTTATCAGCTACATAAATTGTCATTGTAAGTGAATCTCAAATTCACAGCAATCCAACACAAAGTAGTGAGTGAGAATGTGAAGAAAGCAAGACACAACTGCCTCTCATCTAACCTAATAATAGTCACAGTGAGAGCCCATCATGCCCGTTTTGAATGACTTAACCCTCCTTTTGCTTTCTAGGAGCTCATGCAAAGGTCAAAGCTTCACTTTTAGCCAAGATGCACCATTGCCACAAGAATCCTGAGGGCACTGTCCTCCACAGCATCCCAAGCAGGTGTTGTAATACAAGGACACCTGTCTACAGGTTCCAATGCACTGCAACTTCATTTCACCAGGTCAAATCAGTTAAAAGTTTATGTATTATTATATGTTCTTCAGAAATTAGTACCAAAACAAACAACGAGAGAAAATAGAACAGAGCAGAAAAACACATCAGCCTGGAACAGGTTGTTCAAATAAACATTAGTCCACCTCCTGGATACAGCAAACATAAGCAACAAGTGCTCTTAGACAAAACCAAGAGATTTTCTATACCTTCCTCAAAATGATGAGGTGGGAAAGCTTCCTGGAAAATCTGAACTAATTTTTCGTGTCCTAACTGTAAAATGGAGGCAAAGCAAAACTTCCTACAGATGAAGTATGGCACAGAGAGCTCCATTACTAAAGGCACAGGTGGCCACCATGCAGACTAATTAACAGGAGGCGAAATAAAACAAGAAGAAAAAAGCAGCACTGAATAGCTAGGCTTGTTCTGTTTCTCAATTACTGCCCTGGCTATCAGCTTTGCAGTTGTTTGAAACAGGAATCTGAGGTATCTAATGCAGTAAGTACTTAGCTACCAGCTACAATCTCCAATAAATACAACAGTTGACATTATCATTAGGTGATAGCTTAAATGCATCTCAAGAATGGAATTTTTATTCCTATATGAAAAAGAATAATTCAAGTACTGGTTTGAAAAGGAAAACATTCAATCATATTTCTTTGCCAAATCATTGCTTAGTAGACTAAAATCTAAGAATGCTAAAGATAAAATAATTAATTTTCTGGAGAGTGGGGGTGAGGTAAAAAGAGTTCACATCTCCAGACTGAAGCAGTACCAAACTGCAGTTACATCACTGCACAGATTGCTACAACAGAGGCCTCTCACATACAGAGGTTTCACTCCCGTTCCCTGTTGTTAGGAGCACCTCTGCAGAGTATGATGTGTAGAGATGGTTCAGAAAGCTGATCTGATAGACACTGAACTCTTCTGTGTCAGACCAGAGATGGGATGACCTTAAGCTGCTCTAGGCTGCATCACAGGAAGGAAAACCTATACTTGCTCATAGTTCTTCCTCCCTTTCAAAACTGTGCTGTATCCATGAGGAGGGGAGAACAAAGAAAACTAGAAAAAAGAAAAACAGAAGAATAAAAAAAGGGGAAATGTCATCTGGGTGCTTTCTGGAAGCTGTCTGGTACCCACAATCTTGGTGTCAGCCAAGGAGTACATCACTGTGACATTTTAATAAGCAGAGGAAGCAGTACGTCTATCTCTGCCTCTCTAAAGCTCTTCCTCTCCTCTCAACATACCATATAACACAATGCAGCAGCAACATTGATGGGATCACTAATGATGGGGTTTTTTTAATGGGAAGAGAGATTCAGCACCCAATATAAAAAAAAAGTAAATGCAACACTGGCTCTGCAGGTATCACCTGAAACATAAGCTAAATCCCTGTTTTATTTTGGTTTTTTTTAATGGCAAACAACAGTTTTCCAACAGGTGGGAACTAATAACTTATTCAAGCTAAGTCTGTAACAGTTTTGATCATAAACAGGTCCTGCACCTGGAATTAATTTATGTCAACAGAAATGTTAACACAAGTCACGCCACACTAAGGTAACATTTCAACCTTAAGAACTCCTGCTCTCAGAGTTTTCTCTCTCTCGAGCTAATGATACAGCTGTTCTCCAGCAGAGGATTGTGCTCCCACAATCTCAGCACATAACAAGGCTAGAAAGCCAGGCAGATGGGAAACTGCTGAACAGGAGCTGGCAGTGTGGAATCCATAGAAAAATCAAGGGAGGGCCAGGGATGGAGGAGATATAGGCACATCACCAGGCTCCAGCTACAACCCTGCTCCCTTCCAGAAAAGCTCTCTTTAATTTTCTTGTGCATAGCACTGGTGGGAAGCAGCTGAAACAGAAACAGAGCAGACAGACAGTACAGCTCTAAGCAACCTCTGACCTCACTAGCCAGATATCCAGACAGGTTCCCTGCAGAAAGGACAGGATCTGGAAAGATCTGATAGGTCCAAACTTCCCATTACTCTGTCCAGCCTCTGCTATCCTGTCTAGCTATAGCCCCCATTCCAGTCCTACTGGAATGGTGAGAACTAGAAAACCTTATTTAGCAGGGACAACAGAAGGGAAATATGACAAAACCAGCTCAAAACTCAGCAGAAATTCTGAGTTAAAAGGAAAGTAGCCAGGCATTTCCAACCAGCTCCTTGAACATCACTATCAAAATAAATTACAAGTTTTTATCTAACGGGGTTAGCACACAACCAGTGTTTAACACATGATTGCAGGTAATAATTACTAGGAGAATGTTATCTTTATATATCAGCCTCATCCCTGTGAGCTCTTCACAAGTCCCTAAACTACACATAAGTGAAAACGCCTAAATGTTCAAAGCTTATTAAGCGTTTGCTACCGGCGTGACTGGAAGCCAACAAATCGAGCCCAGCTCTCTGCTAACCTACCTGCAGACACATAGACATGCGAATGAGCCAGCGGAACAATAAAACAACACCTGTTCTTTGGGATCCTCAACTGGAAATGCAGTATTCCCACAAACACTGAATTCTAGGCAAAAATGGGAGAGTTGGGAAGAAAAAAAAAAAAAAGCCAACAAATATGCACTGCTGTCAGCTGCTCTTTGTTCACCCCAGGTAATGTTTCTATGCTTGTGTAGAGGGATGGGGAGCCTCGCAGGCAACCTGCACGCAGAAGAACCGCTGGGCACGACTTTTCCTGCAGAGCCGCGGTACCAGGGGAGCCCCACCGGGGACAGCCCAGGGCCGGCAGCGGACCCCGACTCCGCCGCTACCCGCATCCAAGTCCGAGTGCGGCATGGAACCCGCCACGGATGGAAGAGACCGGGGGTGAGGTGAAGCGAAGCCGCCCGCCGGCCTGCCAGCACACCGAGACCGGGGTAGACGCAGCCTCCGCATAGCCGGGACCCCTTCTCCTCACCTTAGCCCTGCCGGCCTCCAGCTTGCGACTTCGCGCCTCCTCCTGCGCGTCCATGCGGCGGCCAGAGCGGTTCGTACACGCCCGCGCCGTCACGACGACGACGACAACGCAACTACGGCCATGGCCGCCCCGAGCCGCTCCCCGCCCGCCGCCGCGCCAGCGCGGGGCGGAACACTAAGCCCATTGGCCAGAGTTCCTGCCGCACAGGGACCAGCAACCAACGAAAACAACTTTCCTCACACAGGCTCCGTCTACTCCCTCTAAATGGCTGCTGGGATATTACGGACCGCGGGGAGCGAGCTCCTGGCCCCGCCTCCTCCGCGGCCGCCACCAATGGGAGCGTCCCGCGCCATTTCAAAAGGGCCGCCGTCTCCCCCCCCACCCAGTGCGGGAGACCGCCAATGGGAAGCGGGGGCCTGGAGGCAGGCAATGGGGCGCGGGGAGGCGGGATGGTGACTCTCTTCCAACCTTTTTACGTATTTGTAAATTTTGTTGCAAATAAATAAATTTATGGTCGTTGGTTCTAAACTGCATGAGTCTCTTCAGCAATCTGTATGCTGTCCTCTGCTGCTTATTGATTTTTTGCTCCTCATGTTAATTTGGTTGTCATTCTTTAT
The DNA here is from genome assembly GCA_013396955.1 of Regulus satrapa. NCBI lineage: Eukaryota > Metazoa > Chordata > Aves > Passeriformes > Regulidae > Regulus > Regulus satrapa. The sequence continues at coordinate 87,138 of VWZN01009062.1, forward strand.
CATAATTTTCTCTGACATGGAGTCTCGAACTTTCTAGGCCTTAATCTCCTCTGGAGTCTTTTGGTTACTCTGATGTCCTTGAAGGGCCATAAATTTAAGATCCCAAATATCCGATCTTCAACTCTCTTTTGCTCTGCTTATTGAACCTACAAAACTGGTGCCTTCTTTGTATTTTGAAATCATTAAATTGTAAAAATACACGCTTTAGTCAAATCTGTTACTCGGAGAAGTATGCTGGATTAACAAACATTTAAAAGCCCATCTGCATCGAGGACTGAGTTAAGGTTAAGCTTAACCCATTGCAGAGGTTTCTGGGGCACAGTATTTTAGCTTTCCTCTTTATGAACGATTTTATTCTTCTAAGGCAGAGTGGAAGTTTCAGTGAGCAAACCATGCTCATGTTAGCTCTGATATGGAAGATGCATGCTAATGTCTCTACAAACAATTCTATGGGTGTAGGTGTTAATGTCTTTGAAGTGCATCTTAATATCTCTACTAACTTCAAGCAGCAGGTGGGACAGTTCCAGACAGAACCAGACAGTTCCACTCTTGAACAGAGAAGAATCTGCACAAGGGAGGGAATATGTGGTTTGGGAAGGCTGTACCTTCCTAGCACCTCAGCCAATGATGAAAGGAAGAAGGCAAAATACAGCCAGAGCTTAGGATAAAAGGAGGCTGTCCCCTCAAAAACTTAGAGAGAGACAGAAAGATTGCAGGACTCCCCTGTCTCCTTTGTGGACACTGGCTTTTCATAGGTTGATTTTCCATACAGACCTGACTCAGAGGATGGGCTCCTAATTCTGGTCATCTCCTGCTTTGTCAGCTCCTGAGGTGTTTATTTGTTTTTCCTGGTAGGACAGTCATGCTCTCTGGTTTCATAGCCAGGATTCTGAGATTGTCCCCAGTCAATAATAAAAGACAAAGTCTGAATTACAAAATGTCTTAGTATACACTTCCGAGGACCAGGCAGCCACAACTTTTCTGTTCCAGGTTCACAAAGAAGAACTTTTTCCTAATATCCAATCTAAACCTACTCTCTGTCAGTGGGAAGCCATTTCCCCTTGTCCTGCCACTCCAGGCCTCTCTAAATAGTTTCTTTTCATATTTCTTGTAGGCTCTCTTCAGCTACTGGAAAGCCACAGGTCACCCCAAAGTTTCTCTTTTTCAGACTGATCAATCCCAATTCTCTCAGCCTTTCCTCACAACAGAGTTTCTTCACCCCTTTAATCATCATGGTTACTATCATATTATCTTTTAAAATTGTATTTTAGAACTCATATAAATTAAACTTAAGGGTATAAAATATCAAAATCAATAAAAGGCATCAAAGAAATGCAATTCTAGACCAGTATGGACCTCATCAGTTTATCTAACCCATTCTTGTATCTGAGGAGTCCAACAATATTTAACATATTTGGGTTTTTTAATTTTGTAAACAATTTCCGTGATTTTTTTTTGTTTGACAGCTGCTCCATCATTTCCCTTAGTGGCTAATGCAGATTTCTTTCCCTATTTTTATCAGTTTTTTTTTCCTTAGCCAAATGCGCATGTTTTTCCAGACAGAAACCTCCCACCCACTCTGTTCTTTGATTCTGTCCTCTTATTTATTTAAAGATTGCTGGCCTGTCCTCTTTTCACCATCTACTTACTAATTGAACAAAGCCAGTTCTTTAAAATCTTCCTTAGAACCTATGTTTTGAAAATGCATCCTTTTTCTTTCTTTTTCCTGGACTTTCTCTCCCTCTTAATCAGCAGGTCTTAAAATAGGCAGAATGTCCAAACTCTAACTTCAGTGCTGCTAAATAGAGCATAATAATTATGTCTTGTGAAGTGCATTCAACACACCTGTTACTGCTTTGCAGGGTTAAATTTGTCTGGTTTTGCTCTTTTGAACCCTGGTTCTTAAGTGTGATCTCTTGTTTGGGATTCAGTGTAGCTATAGATCCCTTTCAGCAAGATCTTGTGTGTGACTGGCACATTTCTGGCACCCCATTAATTAGCAGGTTGTAAGATGTCCTAAGAGTAAGGGCTGAACTGTAAACATCCATAAGTGTGGGAAAAGAGAGCCTTTAGCAGGTTTGCTGGAAAGGTTTGTTTTTTGGGGTTTTTTGGGTTTGTTTTGTTTTGGTTTGGTTTGGTTTTTGGTTTTTTTGTTGGTTTTTTTTTTTTTTTTTGCTAGTACTGGATTTCCTTTGGGATACATGTCACATCTAGCAAAACTTTCTCTATTTCCACTGTAACTGGTCTGCTGTACTGCTGTACTTTTAATGGAATATTTATACCTGTTTCTTTTTGTCAAACTTTATAGTAACCCTCTATTTATACTGCAGTGAAGGCTCTAGAAATTTAACTTTTAAGGACACTGTACTAAATCAGTTGATGGTAAAAGAATCAGCTCAGCATTCACCAGAAATCAAAAAGGGTTTCTTTTCCAGCAAAGAAGCAAACTATACTTATGCAGATTACAGACATAACTAGGTTTATGATTTAGGTTAGATAACTAGGAAACTCCTTGTCAGAGACTGTTGCAGCTGCTCAGATGAAGGGGTCAGAGATGTTAGGGAAAAACTTGTTGGGGTTTTAAAGCACAGAAATGGACTCAGAGTTATTTCCCAGGAGAACTGCCAGAAGGTGAGAGGATTTTCTGTTCTGGCTTCTCACTCCTTCCATTCACCACAGAGCCCTGCCAGAGAAAGGTAAACCCCAGCTCTGAAACAGCAGAGTTGTTTTAGGGATCCTTGTACCTTAATTTCCCTAACTTCTCAAGTGACTTCCAGCCTGTGTATTTTTAGGGATAGGTTGTGTGGGTCACAGCTGGGGGAGGTGATCTCTACTGCTCTCACACAGTTTAGGAGCATCTCTGAGCTTCTCCAGCTACCAGCAGTGGCTCTGCTGCAGTTTTGCTGTGGCCTTCAAGTGAGGAAGGGATTGTAACTTGTCTCTCCTGGGAGCAGAACTAGACAGAACCAGACTTAAAATATGATACTGAGGAGTATCTGTTCCTTGGCTTTTTTCTCTTGTCTTGGTGTTCATTTTATGGATGTCACTGATAAATGTTACCCTGTTTTTATGCTGGGAGAGGGAAACATTCTACACGTTTCTTGGGAGATGGTAACCAAAAAGATTTTACACCATAGTCCTTTTACTCTTGAATTTACCCAGAGGTGAGTACCAGCTATGCTCCTTCATTTTTTTTTAGTTACTGTGTGGTAATAACTCATGTAAAGTGCTATGTCAAAAGTGTACAGATCCCTTATAGTGGAATAAAAAGATACCAATCAACAAGATCATAATGTGACCACTGGCACTTGGCTTGTTTTTTATTTTTTTCCTTGTCCACTAATGTGTGCCAGGCTTTGGCTTTACCAAAGGTAAACAAGCTTCTCTGCCTGGAATTGTTTATGTTACATACACAATAGACTTAGCAACCAGGTTACAGGCACAAACCTGTGAGCTAATTAGAAGACTAACAACACAGAGGCCAGGCTTAGTGATGCTTTCAGGGGAAGGACAGCAACATTAGGAACAGACAGATATTTAGTCTCAGTTGCCTTCCTGTGAGCATTACAACCTGCAGCACAAAGGTATGTTGAGAGAAATGGCAGGAAAAGCTGCGTTTCCGACATTGTGAATGCCTGTACTCATTTTTACCAGGGAATGAAACTGAAACTTTTATATGCTTCTCTCAATTTCTACTCATCTTGTATTATTGTTTTTAATAATGGAATTATTCTGTGAAGATTATGGAGGGAAAAAAATGAGCACTGAAAATCTATCTGCCTCTTTTTAGCTTTTTTATCTGTTTTTGCCTGCCTACTCTTCCAGGAAATAATGGCAGATCCTTCGGTGGTGGATCACCTGACACAACTGAAACTCAAACTCCTAGAAAAGGTAAGGGAATCATTCTGCAGTGGTCACCTTTTCTCTGCTTTTTGCTCTTGCATGATTAAGCAGTAACACTGTATTTTTAAAGAGTATACCTCTATTGAGATACACTGAGGAGCAATACTACTTACTTTCACTTTCTTAAATAACATTGTACAAGTTTACATCACCCTACAGTAAATTAAATTGACTTTGATTTTATGGGAGATGTCACGAGTTAGCTCAAAGCCAAATTGAGCTGGGACAGACAAAGTTTAGGAGTAAATCTTGGGTAAAGAAAAATCTCAGATTGTTGAAAGGCAATTTCATGTCTGTTTTCACATAAGATGTGTTGCCTGGTCACACCTTTGCTGAATCAAGAGTCCAGATCTTAGACTTTCAGGCAAGCCTGAACTGAACTTTATCAAGTTCTGCATATGATGCAACTCTCTGCCCTACAAAATAAATTATGTATACATCTCCTGATTAGCCATGCTATCAATTTTAAGGTCTGGAATAGCTTGGACTGTTGGAAGCATGACTACTCTTTACTATAGATTTGCAATGAGATATTTCATGGGTCTTTAAGAAACACCATTTTTCTCCACTTCTGCTTTATTTTTTCCATCCCAAACCTGTGCCATAGCCTTGGAAATACTTGTGAGCTTTTCTGCCTTATAACCAGTTCTGGTTATAATTCTGCCAACAGAGACTAGAAAATGAACAGGAGAACTTAGAGAAGATGGAGTTGTCTCTCCCAGTTGCAAGTAAGAGAAGCATTTGTTCTAATTATAGGCATATTCTGGAAAGGGCTTATGTTCTCAGGCATGAGTTCCTCAGGAGATGATCTCCCTTTCCTCCCTAACAGCTGTGAGCTGTTTTTCATCTTTTTAATTTCTTCAGCTATTTTTTCCTGACCAAGGGAAGTGAACAACCATCTGAGCACTAACATAAAATGACTTGCTGCCCAGATATCCTCTGCAGCCTCTTAGCTGCAGCTGCTGGCTCAGCTGGAGCAAACTGATGATGGTGATCCAGTTGGTCCTAGCACTTACACCTAGGAGTGAGCCCCAATTGTAGTCCAGCTGTTTGTTTGGCCTTGGTAATTCTGGAAAGAATGTGGAGGAGAAGGCAGGAGGAACAACATTTCATTTCTTTGCATGGCACATGCACAGTTTGTATTATCTATGGATTCAAGGCTACCAGTAGAAGCTCAGTGATATTTCTATATTGTACTGTGGGCTCCCATTCATTGATCTCATGCACAAAAACTTGGAATCTTCTAATACTGTAGCAATTTTTTTTTTTAATCCTCTATAACAACTTACCATTTCAAAATACTAAACGGTGCTTTCCAGAGCAGATGCCAGGCATGGCTCCAAAGTATCTGAAAACATTCTTGCTTACCTTAATTTCTCACTCATGAAGCATCACTCGTGAAGTGAGTTCAAAATCAACCATGTGCGGGATTAACTGAAAAGGAAGTTGATTCAGAACAAAATTGAAAAAGAAAAGTTGATGTTCACACTAGAGTTTGCTTGAGCTGTTACTACAGACAGTCATCCTCTGCATGCACAGGGTATATCTAAAAACATTCAGGTTGAAATGGATTAATAAACCAGGAAGTAAAAAGGAGGCTTTAGAGAACAATCTAAAGAGTTTATTTTCAGAGGTGTTTTGCTTTTATAGAGTTGCTGAACAGCTGTGAATGCACATGGCATAAAGTCATTATCTATACATGTATTTGACAAGAAAAGTAGCCGAAACCTTTTATGGAAGAACTCAAGCTGTTAAAGCACAGCAATGCAGAATCCCCCAGGCAGGTGCAAAGGACAGCCTCTTTATTGCAAAAATCAGGCCTTTTTAAGCATTTAGGCCTTTACCAGTTACAGAGTTTTAAAACATAACAAAATAATCCAACCAACCACCATACAATGTGAACATGTAATGGTTATATAACTTGTTTTTCTACCTCTAATTCAGCTGAGTCACTTTCTCAGAGTCATTTTCTGCTTAGCTGAAATAGCAGGCTTGAGATGTGATTTTACAAGGGCAACAAGACCCTTATTTTCTAAGGTTTTACTTATATGCAACATCAAGCTATCTAATAGCACATCTTCCACTTTATATTATAACACAGGTGATGTAATAGCTCTGTCTTTGTGATCCTTTGAAAAGATAATGAACTTTTCCTCTTCCAGGGAACAGACCTCACTACATGCTCCAAAGTGCCTTGACGCAAAGGAAAGATTTGCTGCAGGAGCTTAGGGTAAGAGGCTTCTCTGGCCAGAAGTTACAGACAGGACCCTGTTACCTGCACATCCACTGCTGACGTGGATCCAGTCCCTTAGTTGTGGGGTTGGGCAGGATTTAGTGGGCTGCTGCTTTGGAATATAAAGGCTAAGCCAGCTAATCAAGGAGAGGTCTGGGGAGCAGATTGGCTTCCCTCACTACAGCTGCAGAAGCTTGCACCTGCTTCAGGTACTAAAGTGGGATGATTCTATTTGTCCTGAACTGCTGTATCATAAACTTTCTGTGCCAAAATGCAAAGAAAGGATTTTTAGTGATGCCAAAGTACAGAGAATAATAATTGCTATTTATTCCTAGTTTGTGGAGGATACCAACTATTAATGAAACATTTTCCCAGACTTCTGGCAGCTTGTTCTGCATTGTTTTTTTCAATCCTTTTTGCTTATGCTTCAAGATCTGTAGGAAGGAAAACTTTCTTTATACTTATGCAGACACTGGCAGTGCCCTTGCTGCAGGTTTCCAGGGGTTAATCCCATTTACTCCAGAGACTCCGTACTGTCTGCCTTGCTGTGACCAGATTTTCTTTAAGAAAATACTTGATTTTGCAGGAGCAGCAACTTCTGGAAAAGCTTTCACAGCCATATGCACCAGCTGGGGAACACTGCCATGACCACAGAGTTAGCCTCCCACAAGTCTACCAGATCCCTTTTCCAGCTTCCGAAGTGGAGCCACCAAGGATTATCCAGCAGACGGTAAGGATTGTCTACTAGATAAGACCACTAGCACTGTGCTAGTCTGAGCTGACAATCACTTGAGAGCTGTATGGAATTGCTCAACCCACAAAAAGGGAAGATACCTCTTGCTCTTTTATGAGAACCTTGCTGTCTGCGGCAAAACCGGAAGAGAAATAATCTTCCTGTTATAAGCAACTCAGACCCCATGCAAGAATGAATAAATAAAACTTAATTAGAACTCAGTTACAAAGTAAAAAGGGGGGGTGGGGGGGACAGCACTGAGAGTTTGATGGGACTCCTTCTACACACTAGAGGCTCGGCTCACAAAATGGTGTCTCTGCCTTTTATAATAATAGCTTGATAATCACATTCAAGCTCACTAATATTTATGAGCACTCCTTATATGTCTACTTAGTATCTCCCACAGTCCATGTGGATTGCCCATATTTTTGTACTTGGCTCCTCCTAGGGTTCGTGGCTTTATCCTTGTATGTAGACCGGGCTTCTGCCAAGGTCTGTCAGTCAGTCCTCAAGGTCTTTTGTTGGTGGAGCCTTTTCATATCTTGATTAGTGGTGCAATGTTACCCTGCCAAGCCTCCCAGCAACAAGTGTTCCCCACCCCGGCTGCCTCTAGCAAGGGGCAAGTATACACCATTTCCCTACAGGTTTTGACAGCTCTGTCTGCCAGAGCTGCCAGGCAGCAACCTCCCAGGGGGAGGGCAGGATTGAAGGGAGAAAAGGGTTCAAAACCAAACTGAAATAACTAAAGGACATGTTAAGAAAAACCCCCAAACTTTAACAGAACTCCTTCCCACAATACTTAATAAGTCTTCTCATTTACATGAGCCAATCGCTGTTGGAATTCTTGAATTTACATAGCTATGTACAAAAAACACCAATGGGACTGCTTGTGGGCATTCCACAGGTTTTTATTTCATCATCAGCCTCAC
>VWZN01009065.1:4799-27350 GCA_013396955.1 Regulus satrapa
TTTCCCGAGCCTTACCTTTTCTTTTAGAATTGACATTAGGACTGTTTATGTGAGTTTCACAACAGGTCACAAGGTTTCCCAGAATGGGAAAAAGCAAGAGAATACCACTGATCCATTTTCAGCCTACAGTGTTGAATGTGCAGTCTCACACAATAGCTTTTGATTACTTGCAGCTAGTGCATTATTTTATATTCTGTTTTCTGTATTGCAGTCGGGCCTGTAGTTCTTAAACAGAATCTCTAAAAAGGAAAAATTACAGAACCGAATTTTAGCACTGCAAAAATAACCAGGACATAATTAAACAGAAAGTCAGCATCTCCCCATCATTTTTGCTGCAGCACATTTGTTTCTGATGCAGTTCATGCAGGGACTGCTGAGGACAGGATGGAGGTGATGCAGGGAGAGCTACAGCAGTGCTGCCTCGGTGCTCTGCTCATTCCTTGAGGAAATGCATAAAAATTTACCGTTCTAAGGATGTGCAAAATGCACATCTATTCACAACGATTTCCCCAGCATGTTTTTACTGTTTGTTTTCCCTGTAATGTACCCCTCTGCCATTCAAATACAAACAAGCAAAAGATCACTGCTGGATGGGCAAAACCATATGGCGTGGATTTTCGAGGAGGTGACCATTCCTTCTCCTCCAGAGATGCCCCTCGGGCACCCTCCTCAAGTACAGCTAACGTGTCCTTGTGTTCCCAGCACCCGCTGTGCCCACCATCAGGGCCGAGGACTGCACCGTGTGTTGGGACACGGCCACTGTCCGCTGGCGTGCCGCATCGGCCTCCACCGACTCCTTCGTCCTGGAATACTGCCGCCAGCATTCGCCGGAAGGAGAAGGTCTCAGGTCAGTGCTGAGCCCACGGAAGCCCCTTGGTCGGATTAGGCAGCCGCTAATGACCGGCCCCGGGCCGCGCCTCGTCACGCAAGAGATTATTCTGCCTGCAGCCACGCAAGGACAAATCTGCTTCTATGTGCTGAGGAATTTAAAGGGGCAGGCGCTAATCTGTGAGATTAGGTTGAGACATAAAAATATTTTCTTTTTATTCTGCTTAACCGGACAATCCCTTTCATTTGGGGCTAAAACCGGGGAGACGTTGTGCTGTCTGCAATCAGCCAGAAGTTTCGGGCAGTGCTGGGCGGGGAAGAAATCGAGGCCCCACAGGTGCTGTGGCCCCGGGGAAAGGCAGCTCTACGGGAGGCGAGCGATGGAGGAGCATGGCCCAGTGTGCTCTTCGCTTTGTGGAGAACTAGACAGAAGACATCTCTGGGCATAGCAAGGGTGATATGGGTAATATTGGTGACCCATCTGTGCTGGACATGCACGCAGAAGCCTTTCAATGCGCAGCTGGGCTCAGTACTGCCTGGGTGTGCAGGCATGCCACAGGGCTCCAAGAGTAGCTTAGAAATTCAGGGTAGTGGTTGTTTATGCCAGACCCTCTCTGGTTTCCTCGAGGCTAAGCCTGTGCTGCACGGAGCAGAGGGCAAGGAGGGATGTTGGCACCTGAGCCATGTAACTAACTGTGCACTGTGCTGAAATGCAGAGAAAATTGTTGAAGAATCTTAGAATAGCTTTGGTTGGAAGAGACCTTAAAGATCATCTAGTTCTAACCCCTCAGCTGTAGGCAGGACATTTCATGGTGGTCTGTACATCCTTAGGGCTTGGGGATCTTTGTTTGCTTTTTTAAAACAGTGACAATATTCAAGCAAAATACAGTTGCAAAGGTCTGAGAAGTTTTGTGAAGTGGGGAGGGGTGAGTTGCCATCCAAGACCCTGTGGAAGAGCTTCAGCCCAACTGAGGTTATAATTTTCACCTCCTGAAAAGCCCGATTAAGGTCTTCACCTATGGGCTAGTTAACATGGACGTCATGGAGATGGGGTAAAGAGGGAGGAGCCCCATGAAGAGGACGGAAGGGCTTCATGCCCTGTAGTCAAAATTAGTTAAGTGGACTGAAGTGTTAATAGCTTTGTAGGAGAGAAGTACAACTGTGAAATTGTGAATGCCTTCCTCCTTACAAAAGTAGGCTGAAAACTGAAATGAAAATTTCTGTGTGAGTGGGAGACTTTTAATCCTGCGGTACCAGTGTGCTGCATTACTGCAATCAAGGAGGGCTCTCGCCCAGTTCTCCTGCCTCTCAGTTTATACTGTTTTGTACATATTTCACGAGGCCATCAAGTCCCTGTCAACCTGCCAAAGTCACTGTTGGTCAAAGATAATGGAGCTGTTCCCAAAACATATGTTGGTTGTTTCTGTGCTGTTATCTGAAATGGATTTTTTTTTCCTCAAAACTAAACCAGAAACTGTGCTGATTTTTGTCATCTATGAGCAAGGTGTTAGTAACACCAAGTGTTTGCTTGTATGGAGATAACTGTGGCAAAAAAAGCTTCCAGAGCAGACCTCTTTGCTTTCTCAAGCGACCTTGTGTAAAATCTAATGTGTTTATAATTACACTGAGTCACATTTGACTGTTTGGCCTCCCTGTCAGCAGAAGCTGGCCTTTAACTGTGGCAAGTGTGAAAACTTTCCACAGGATGAAATAAATTAATTTCTCTAAATTGCTGTAGTTTAAAATTCTCTATTTGTAGAAGGGTTTTGACCTCTTTTTGTGTGTCAAAGAATGTTTTACCATTTACTTTCCTTGAAAACAATTTCCCTCTTTCCCAAATCAACCCCCTTAGAATAACCTGGAAGTCTTCTATAGTGTCACAAGTTGTTGTGATGAAGTGATAGATACATTTAAAAAAATATTTCTGTTTAAGATAAAGTTGAGGGAGAAAAAGCCCACTGGTAATTGGAGTACAGGATACTTGCCTATATCACTTGTATCCAAGGTCCCCAAAGATGCAATTTACAATTAGAAATAAAATTGAAGTCAATCAACTTGACTGGAAGCCAAGTACCTGTATAAGGTAGAATGAAACTCTGACTCTATGCACTTGCAGAGTTTTGGTCCCAAATCTTGTAGATTCTTCTGGATTTTTNTTGGGGATCAGCCAAAAGTGGAGCCCTCCTATAGACAGCCTGTGCCTTTTGTATTTGCAGCAGCCCTGAAGCTAAGCAGTTTCCCAGTCTCTGGGTGTGAGTTCAAACATTTCTCAGCAGTCCTAGAAAGTTTATTCAGTTGCTGCTGCAGGCATAGTGTGAAAGCAGAGGTCAGGGAAGAACATTCAAGTTCTGGAGAAGGCAGCATGGTCCCATCCCATAAGGCTGCTTTCACAGATGTCATTCGGGAAGCTCACCCAAGGTAAAGGACACTACCAAGGGAGCAGACAGGGAGAAAGGCCCTCATTGAACAGCTAGAGACATGGGGTCTAAGTCAGCCCCATGTAAACTTCAGCATGCCACAGAATCCCGGTATGGTTGAGATTGGAAAAGACCTTAGGAAATAACCTAGAGTAACACCCCTTATCAAGCAAGGCCCCCTAGAGCCAGCTACCCAGGATGCTTTTGAATAACTCCAAGAACATCCCTGGAGCAATCCCAGCTTCCAAGGGAAAGAATATGAAGCAGATCTGGAAATGAAACCTCATTAAAGTTTCCTTTCAAATACTGTCAAAAATAAAACAAAACAACCAAATACAAAAATCAAAAAACCCCAACCAACCACAACATACAGAAAACCAATCAACCAAAAAAACTCCACCCAAATCTACATTTGCCTTCTCATTTCTTTCTTCTTCCCAGCTTGCACCTGAAGGACATGATTTCATATAAAATCATCTTGAATCTTTAGCAAAAATGAGGCTCTTGCCTGCTGCAGTAGTTTTAAAGCTTCTTCCCTGGTTGAATAGTTTTCCAGAATCTTTATGAGTGAAGCTTTGAAATGTTTCTTTCAGTTTCAAGAGCTCTGCTATTTTCTCACTGCACAGCCCCTTTGTGTTGAAAAGTCAATGGAGTTGTGGGTGGAAGATGAAAAGCTGTGAGAATTGTAGTCCAGGGATTAGGTATGTAGGCTGTTCAGATGGAAAGCCTGTGTCATATCATGAGAAATCTGCAAGACTCAAGGAGGCAGAAATAAGTGCAGTATGTGGTGAGCTAGTGGAAGTGGAAGTTACTGAATGTCATCCTCTCTGACAGTGCAAACCAGCACTTCTAGGGAATGAAATTTTCAACTTCCTTATGGAGCAAGTCTAATGCTGGAACAAGAGGACCAAGTCTCCCTACTCTTTCACTGCCCACATGATAGTCCTGGTAGCTCAGGAAACAGGATGTTGGAAACACAGAACCTTCCTTTCCTCTAACTCTGCCAATTGCAGATAGCAAGCAGGGGGTGTTTTGGTGACCTAATCCCAAAACAGCCTGAGCTGGGACAGAGTAGAGAAGAGGAAAGGAGGCATGCGGCACAGCTGGGAGCAAACTCGGAGCTATTTGCTCTTTATTTTTAGCTTCAAGAGCTTTTTTCGGCTCATGGTGCACCCTTTCAGTATGCTTCCACATGTATCTTGAGAAGCTTGCATACTTTCACCCTAACTCTGTATCAGTGATAGCTGCACAGCTCTGGAGGTACTGTTTCAGTGGGATCTTGGGGGTGGAAATGACAATTATAGCACAGAGGGTGTTGTGAATCACTGCAAGGCATATCGTTTGCTGGGTTCAGGCAATATTGAAAAATATCCTCTAGATGTTGTTTCTTTGATAAGTAAATGAGGATGCTGATGAGAGAAATGGTCATGAAAACACAGCATCAGATTTCCTGAAAACCAGAGAAATCACAGATTAAGCAGAAAACTGCTACTATAATATTTCTTGGCAAGTTAAAGGTGAAGGAACGTTCAGGTCTTTTTTGTTCTGCTTTAAATAGCATGTACCTGAAATTTGGAGGGTGGATTTTTAGTCTTACAGATTCCTCTTACAATGAGGGGGATTGAGAGGAGATACTTAAAATATTTGACTTCAAATGCCTCTTGACTTTCTATGAACTTTTTTTTTAATCAACAATATGAAGAAATTGAGAGGACAGTGCAAATAAGATAACATTTAATTTAAAGACCAGGATACCTCATGCTTTGATAACAACTTTATTATATTTCAAATCATCCCTAAAGTGGGTAAGTGTATTATAAAGTAGAAACTATCTGACATTAGAAATGTTGTAGGTGGATTTCTTTTTCTTTCAAAATTACAGTTCACTACTTAAGGTGAGCTTGAGGAAGATCCATCTGCAATGCTTGTTACAAGAAATCAAAAATGAAACAGCCTTCCACCAACACAGTCAGGATGCATTTTCCCTCGCCTTCTCCTACACATAACCTGTATGCTCTAAGCTAAGTACTAATCATACTTTCTCCTCATCCTTGCTTTTGCAGAGTCAATATAAAGCATAATAAACTACTGTGGTTGCTGGGGAGCCCTCAGTATTCACTCTCCCCCTTCACCCTACCCTAGACAGGATAGGCAACAGATAGCAAGACCTATTTCTTCTTTGCATGCAGCTTCTTTTGTGCTTGAATCTGCTCAGAATGTAGCAAATGAAATTCCTTCTTGTTAGCATATTCTTTCATTAGTTGGCAGCAGCAGGATTGTTTTTAAGCCTTAATCATAGCTAAAATTGATGGGTTCTTATTCTTAGGCAGCTTAAAGCTGGCTGAAATAGATTACCAAGCAGAGAATGCTATTAGAAAATCTGATCACAGTTTTATAAACCAGATTTGCCTGAAGTCAAGATTTTTCTGTCTCACTGTTACAACTGAAAAGCAGCATGCTATTGCCCTCTGATTTAAGCACGCTTCCAAATTCTGATTTGGAGAATTTCCTATTTGCAAGAGATCTAAGTCTGAATTTTGATTGCTGACCCCATTCTGCAAATTATTGGACCCAACATATTCTGTAAATACCTATGAGGTATCTCTAGGATCCACAATCCAGAACATGAAAACCCCATGTCTAGTCATTATACCACTTTCTAATTGAATCTAGAAATTACTTAGTGTTTTGTTATTTAATTATCTGATAAATAGTATTTAGTGAAAAAGAAATCTCCTAATTTCTTTGGAAGGATACTGACTTACATGACATTTTCCAGAATACAAAAGGAGCCATGTACACGGCATCACTGTGCTAAAGGCATGCTAATCTACATAGTGCCACAGACAGCTTTCAAGGCATAGCTTAGCATATCTTCCTTTCATCTTGCTTGTAACTCTTTGCTCAAAACTCCTCTCTTGTGGTCTGTGCCTCAGATTCACATCAAAGATGTCAGTGTGCTGCTTTTAAGGAACAGATTGGGTGTCTTGACTGGCAAGCATGGGCAAATTTCTTCAAAGCTTAGGTACCTACTTTTTTCCCTCTACCTCTGCTTCTATCCTGATTTTCCTTTCTCTCACTTCTTCAACATTAGTCTCCTTTCTCAGTTCCCATATCTGTTGTTTTCTTCAATCCATCTTTTTTTTTTTTTCTTGTCCCCTATACTGAAGTTTAAAGTGCTTGTATTCTCATCAGTCAATTCATCAGGTTACACCTTTTCCCTAAACTTTTCAGCCTGCTGTGCTGTCAGTGCCTTGCTGAAGTGGTCTTCTGGTCAGGGCCTTAGCGACTCATGAGGGTAAACCAAACCATGCAATTTCTGCCATTTCTCTTTACTGCATCAGTTCCAGCATTAATGTAACACATTCCCTGAAAGTAGCATAGCCTTGTGCTGATCATGTCAGAGCCCAGACTCTCTGAAATTCTTTTAGATTGAAGGAACAAATCACAGAAGCACCAAGTGCATTTTCTCAGTCCCCTCAATTGCTCTTAATTACAACTGTCAGTGCAAAATACCTGTCACAGACTAATAAGGATGACGCACCAGTTTTTCTGAAGATGCCATCCTTCTAGAAAGAGATCTGAGTGGTGTAAACAGGAATCTGTTGTATTAAGAGCTGTGAGAATTTTACCTCGATGTGATAAATGCGACATTGGAAAAATCCCAATGGATGAACATTGATTATTCTTCAGTTCGTACTGCTCTCTGGTGGGATATATGCGTAAAAGCAGTCATCCCCTAACAAATAGCAACAATCTGATCTCACTGCTGACTTGCTTGCCTTTCCCTCCTCTGGGATCTCAGTAATTTGTAAGGTAACTTGAAAAGGTAAATTCTTTAGTCTAGCTTCTCACAGAGGCATTGCTTGCCATCATGGAGAGAAACCATCATGGGCTCTACTCTCAAACCTGAGGTGGAAGGGAAAGTGTCTTGCTTGTGCTCCAAAGGCAGGTCTCCCATTCTTGAATTTAAATACTTGCCTTGTAGATTCCTAAAAGCATTCCTGGGAGGAAATTACTTACATTATACAGATGAACAGTCTTCACCTCAGGTAGAGCTTGTATATTGTCTTGCTTTGCTGTTATCATAAGAGGCAAAAAATGAGGAAAATCAAGATCCAGTACAAGAGAATTTGTTAAGCCAATCTTTCATACTGCTGTCAATATAAAAAATAAAATGGCATCTTTCTAGGCATCCAAAATGCTTACACTGGTACTTAAAAGCAGCTATGAAGATTGAGTGTGTGCTGACTCCTACTTTCTAGTAGTGAGTCAAGACACCAGGGTAGAAGATGTGAGGGCTGGTTTTTGAGGCACTGCACTGGGGGGCATAGTCAAAGCAGGGAACTGTGTGAAGGCAGCTCCTCTGCTCTGCCTCCTCCAAAACTGCCCTGTTGGAGTGCATAGTACTACAACAGAGTCCAGGCTTAGCTGTTGAAGGATTTATGAGTGAGGAGTTCCTAATAAGAAGTTAATCAGCATTCTATCATGATTCATTATTTCTGTGCTTCCTCAGATAATGTTATCAATTCTTTTGGACTTGTAGTTAGTGCCCAGATAGTAAAGCACAATTCAGTGTCATGTAACTAATAAATTAAAAGGTGGGTTTTTTCTTCAGAAACATGCTAATTTTGTAAAAAAACAAAACAAAACAAAACAAAACAAAAAAAAAACCCAAGCTAACTTTTCACAGGAGACAGATGACGATTTTATTCCATACTACTCAAATTCTATGTGATTAATTATGACACAAAACAAACATTAAGTGATCATTACACCAAAGGACTGCACTGGGTGATAAGGTGGTGCAGGAACAAAGGCCTTTAACTTTGTCAGACAAAGTCTGGCAAAGACAGCCTCTCAAGTGAAATGCTGAAGCTCCTGCATAACCCAGTTGCTTGTGAAAACAGTGTTTGTTTGCCTTTCTCATTTGGAATCTGTGTGTGGTGCTTGTTATTTCAGTAGTAAACAATACAGTTAGGAAACTTAGCTGTTGGCATAAAATAGTCTTCCCTAGTTTGGATATCTGCATACATTTTAATGTATGTTCAACATTTTCAGATCTTTCGCTGGTATAAAGAAACGTGAATTGAAAGTATCCCTGGAGCCCAATATGAACTATTTCTTCTACCTGAGAGCTGTTAACCCATTTGGGACAAGTGAACAAAGTGAAGCAGCTCTCATCTCAACTAAAGGTAGATCATAATTTCTTGATATCAAGACAATGGCATGGGAGAGAAAAGTAGCCAAACATTTTTCTTTGAAAATTATGACTGAAGTTCCCAATATGGTTGTGACCAAGTTATTGAAGTTTTTATCTCATTTATGCGAATTTATGTCAGGGTTGGGTTTTTTTCCGCTTAAAATTAGCGTAATCAGGACTACTTCATTTGAAGTTTGTATATTTATGTCCTGTGTAAAACTGGTATGATGTCAGAAGCAAAAAAATTTTGAATTGTGTCAGAGAGATGAAGCAATGAAGTATTCTTCAGGGATCTCAGTTTGCTTGAATCTGACAGAATACATCAGATAAAAGTTGTCATGACCTTAAAGAAAACCTCTCACAATTAAAACCTAATGAAGTTTGAGTGATGGGGAAGCATGCAAAGCAGTTTAAAATGTAATGGATAATTAAAACTCCGTAATTTCCAGATAAATAATGTTATGTACGGTTCTTCCAAATCAGCCTCAAAATTCTGATTTGCTATTTTTAAAAAAGCAATTGATTGAAAATTATTTAAACTCCTTACATACTCCTTATAGACCTCTTTATCTGTGTTTCTGAAAATTAGACTCTTGTCTCAGAGTGGAAGATTCCTTGCATTTGCATCAAATTTTCTGTCATTCCTACCTGCCAGAAGATACAGCCCTGTCCAACTGAGATGGCTGTAATTATTGCTTAAGATTTTGTGATTTATCTCCTGTTAATATAGCCAGCCTCTCACATCTATTGTTTCTTTGTCATTAATTGTACCAGGAACTCGATTTCACCTGCTGAGTGACACAGCACATCCTGCATTGCAAATCTCTTCTAATGAGACAGTGATCCACCTTCCTAAAAAAGCCAAACTTACTGGGTGAGTAGTAGTATGTTAAGCAAGACCATCCTGTGGGGTTCCGGATGGATCCCTCACTTTAATATTTTGCCAATAGGCATCTTTCATATGATACTAATTTTGTAGAAGAACTAAATCACTTTGGTCATGCAGCCTCTGGACTTCATGCAATTGAACTCCCCTTTCAAACACTGCAACATCTCAGTAAAGTCAGTGATGGGATTGAGGTAGGTATTGGGAAGAGTTCAGTATCACACTAGGGAGTAGCCAGGAAGTCAAAGGCAGTGGTACCTACTTGAACTGCTCAGTTTGAGCCTATGATCACACCTTAGTCCATCAGAGTCTCAAAGCAATTTTTTGCTGCCCTGAGAAGGTCAGCTTTGTAGGCTTAGTTTTTAATACATTGTGGATAGAAGTCTTCCATAGTTTGCTTCTCTCCCAAGGGCATTACTGGTAATGCTTTCCAGAGTATTTGTGTCTTTGGAGAACTAGGAAGTGCTCCTGGGATATCTTAACATTATTGCACCAGGCTAGCTCAATCCATTGAGAGCATTGCAGGGGGTTGACATATTGATATCAATCCTAGGATAAGAACAGGTCTACTTGTATAACTTGTGCCATACTGATATGGCTTTTTAAAAGGTGATGAGGGTTTACTGGTTTAAGCACCTTTTGTTACTATTACTACTGAATGTACACAAGATGTTTGTGACTATGTCTACATAAAACTAACAGACTTTCTAGTTTGAACAAGCCTTCTAAATTTGAGAAGATTACTCATCTTTGTATCTCAGTGCAAAGATGAAAAGACTCTCAGTTAAATCTTTGAAAAAGCCCTGCTGTTAGAACAACAGAGTGCAATTCATTAGTAATTTTACATGATGCTTCATGATTTGACTGAAAGAAATATCACAATATGGTTTGTCTACCACCACACTTTCCTTACTGTGTTGGCCCTTCCACAAACAGGTTTCCTTCAGTCCTGGGTGAACTGCTGCCGGCTCAAGGATGTCATTACTGGGAAATTGTTGTCTCTGCCTGCAGAAGCTACAGGATTGGGATTTGTTATGAGGCAATAACACAGAGCAGTGTCCTGGGGTTGAGTGATACCTCCTGGTGCATGAGGTGCTGTCCCACACAAACCAGGTAAAGAGGGTTCAGTCTGGTGGCTTGGAGAAGCTACTTGTCCTTCATGAAAGCCAGCCCCAAGGGTCATGAAAGCAGAAAGGATATAATAATAAGATAATAATAATAAGAAGAAAAGGCCATCTACATAGAATCTTTAGACCTCCTCTTAGTTTAAAATGTCTTATAAAGGACCTTAAAAGATAAAATTAAATTCAAACAGAATTTTTTTTGTACCCTTCAACCAGATAGTGAATAAAATTTTAAAGAACTAGTTTGTTCCTGTTCATATCCTAATTTGCTTCACTAAACACCAGTAAGTATTTATTTCCATAAATGCAGCCTTTTTAGAACCTACCTCCATCTGCAGGAGCTGTCAAGACTTGATAGGGAATGTTTTCTCCTGCCTTGTCCTCCACAGCAATAGGCAGTCACCTGCTGCTATGGCAGGACTGCAGGGTGCTGGGGTAGTCTGTGGTAGCAGGCCAGTGCCAGGCTGCTTGGAGGGTTGTAAGAGTTCACCCTGCCATTTTATAAAGGTGCTCTTGATCTAAACAAGTGTGCTTTTTTCAGTGTGATAGATGTATACATCATATAGATGTATGAACATTACTAGCTAGATGAAACATCCAAGAGGCTTTTTTTTCTGAGTCCAAAGATGCCAAGTGAAAAGGCTTGTCAGGATGCCAGGCAGGGCTTGAAGTGATGCCGCATTTGCTTTGCCTATGTACCAAGGAAAATGCTGTAGCCACGTGATAGACTGCTGTATGTAGCCACGTGTTAATAGATTGGAATTAAGCTGCAGGTTATTTCTGGTAAATTGCTATGGAGAGGCTCATTGTATTCTGGTTTCCATTTTCTCTCAGCTTTCTTTACAGATTTCTTCACACTGGTGTGATGAGTGATGTCCACGTGACGGAACACCTGGCCAGGATTGGCATCCTGTTGGATTACAGTAGTGGCAGGCTATTGTTCTTCAACGCAGAGAGAGGACTGGTGCTGTTTGCCATCAGGCACAAATTCACCAATGCTGCTCACCCAGCCTTTGCCCTGGAGAAGGCAGGAGTGCTTACTCTGTGTACGGGAATGGAGCTGCCAGAGTTTGTGAAGCAGTGCTAATCTCCTGCTTCATAGTTTCCAGAAAACTGGCAAATACAGCATCAGGGGATAGAGAGAGAAAGAAGTATGCCAGGAAGGGATAGCTAGTCTTCACTCATGAATGCTACGTGCACAGCTCTCCTTCACATCATCAATAATTGTAGTTACTGCTCAAATACATAATCACCCTGAGCCTGGAAGAAAATCCACTCCTTCAGATAGAACATGCACCTAGTAATACACAGAGCAATACTTCTAAGGGGATAAAGAAGTTTTGTTAGATATTATAGTGCTAGCTGTCTTTTTAAAGTTAATTATGAACTGTGTATGAAATAAATGCATTTCTCACTGCAATACACGAAAGTCATTGTTTCATCATTTACTATGACAGTCAGAGCCTGAATCCAAGATGATGTGTTTGTAAAATGTATAAAAATTTCAATGACTTAAACATGCTGCAGAATGATATATCCTGTGTCATTGTTTGCCACATCTTTAACGCACAAATTAAGAAAAGTTGATCATGTAGAGATCCTAATGTTTGCAAAATGAGGGAGTCCTTCATTTGAAGAAGTTAGTTCTTTATATCAGCCATGTAGAGTCTGAGTATGCAACACCTACATACCTGCCACACCTTCACCTAGCTGCTCACAGCAGACTAACAGCTACCTGACTGTGTCAATAAGTATCTGTGCTTGTGAGTCACTTCTCATGAAACACAGGTGTAAGGAAACTTGATAGTGGTAGTAAAACTCTTCCCTTGTGTTTTTCATCCTCAGTGTGTCGGGTCAGTGGTTTTGATAGTGAAAGGAAGATTGATATGCAGAACCTTGTGGATCACCACTTTTCTGTCACTACTTTTTACCTTTGCTCTTATAAATTTGATGCTCCTAATTTCAGGTTTGTGTACATTTTCCTGCATCTGCCCTGCTCTTCACTGTTATCCACACTAGTACCAGCAACATGACAGTGAGGTGCAGTGTTTCAGTGCCAACAAAACAGGCAGACTAAAATTGGTTTATGGAGTAGGATGCTGATTTTTCTTCTTGGCTTTTTCAAATTGTTTTCCAAGCACTTCACACATTGGTGGTATGGCTGTCTTCCTGCCTGTCCTGGGCTGAAGGCACAAGTGCCAGTGGTGCTGAACTCCAGTGAGTGTTGGGAGAAATTAATCTTAAAGCAGGCTGGCAATGTTTTCATGCTGTGCCTGCTCTGGAGATTTCTGCCTCAGGGGACTCTGATGCCAGACTCATTTTTGAACTCAGCTGAAGAGCTGTACTCTCTGAATTAAAACAGGTTTCAGGAGGGTAACAGAGTTTGCAGCTGAAAAGAGGTGCTAAGTGAGTTACAATGAAGCTTCTGCTTTTTATGCTTAGAGAAGGTGCCTGCTGCTATTGGTTTATTTATGATTTAACAGCACCAACATGTGTTTTCTGCTCCAGCCTGTTATATGCTTGTTGTCCCAGGAGAGCCACAATCCAGACTGTCATAGCAACCTTAAGGCAAAATGAAGAGAATCCTATGGCCATTCATTTTAAACTGAAGCTCTTTCTGGCATTTCAATCAAACAATCTCCTTGTCCCTGTTGGAGAGATTGGAATAAAATATCAGGATTGTGCCCTGTTGGCTCAAGTGAGAGTTTTGTAGAGGTGTGGAGGATGGTGAGAAAAGGTCCAGGATTCATTGGGAAAGAAAGACAGAAAGAGTATTGAGGGCAACATTACTCTGAAGGCTGAAGAGGGGGAGGTGACAAAAGGTAGGCTGGAAACTCACACAAAGCAGATGGTGATAAAACAAGATGCAGGTCAGTGGTGTTAGCAGGGTGTGTTCTTTAGGCTCCTGCAGCCAGTGAGCTCACCAAAGGTTTGACTGCCTCCAGAGCTTAATGTGGTTCTTTGAGGTAAGACTGAAATATCCCAGTACTGGGCTAATCTTACGTATGCCCTCCTCACCCTGATCACTGCCATTCCAAAAGTGGGATTGCTTTATGGGCACCAATATATGTTTACAGGGGGAGAAACAGTGATAGGAGAAAAAAATAACAGGAAATTTTCTCAATTTTTTTTCAATGAAGACAAGAAGCAATTGCCTTGTCAAAGACAACTATTTATTAGTAATTAGTGATTTTAAAATGAAAAGTGAAAGTGTTGTCTATTGCCAGACATTATCACTCAGGTACTACCACAGCCTTGAGCTTGGCAAAATGTTTTTACTGGAGGTACCTCATTCTTAGAAATATTTTGGTAATTTCAGAAAATGGTTTCTTGTTTCTTGTTTTCTTGATGAATTTTATATAAGGTCCACCTTTTAGATTGAGCAGTATCAAAGAAATGTATTTACTGTTTATGTGAAAGCTGGGAAAGTTATTTTAAAAAGAAAGTGTCACTCAAAGAGCTTAAACACTACTCATTTGAATGTCTAAATCTGGTCTGCTTTAAGCTATGCCAGATGAAGAAGTCCTGTTCCGAAAAATGGAACAAAGTGCAAGCTAAACAGGAGATTATATACAATTTAAGATTCAGTATAAGGGAAAAAAACCTCATATTAATGAAGAAAGCAAACCCTGAAAGCCACAGCTAAGGTGCTTGGACTTACAGTACATAGTGCAAAATCTCCTGCCCTTAGAAAGATTAGAGGTACATCTGCTGTGGTATTTTACTTGCCTGATGGGCATTAAGTTCAGAAACTTACTTTCCAGAAGGTGACTGTCCTTAAGCACATTAATACACAGTGCAGCCCATATAACTTGGCATTCAGATGAACTGAGACTTTGACGTTTGTTGCATTCACTTTTCCCTGACCACTGTAGTTTGTATACTAGAAGAAAAAGACAGAAAAATCCCAGTCACTATATTTTTGTTGTGCTTGATGAATTTAGCATTTAGAAATACCTCAAACCCAGAAAATAATGTCACCTAACTTGGCTGATAATCACTAAGACTTCATGAAAATGTTGTGTCTGTACACAGTCTAGTCATAATTCTATGCTTAAAACAACATTTAAAAAGTCACACAAAATCTGTAAAATAGTTCACCAGTAATTTGGGGTTTATTTTCATTCTGAAGTACAAGAGCTGATGCCTAACAATGTAAGCATTGTTAATAAATAATTGGACTCACCTGAAACACATTGCATTAAAAGTAACAATTTCTTCTCACTTCAGCAGATTTAAGATTAGGCTTGTAAATGTTTGTGTGGTGAGACGGGAATATAGGTTTGACTGTAAAGACAGAAGCATTTATTTCTACTGTCAAAATAGGGCTGAGCTTAAATATTGCTAGTATCAGTTGTATTGATTCACAAGCCTTGCTTAGGTCAGTCTGCCCCAGAGAGAATTTCATGCTTCTTTTGACGTCAGGCAGATGTTGGCAATGCGTCTGCAAATTGCAGCATTTGCGCTGTTTCTGCACTTGTAGGAACACCTCTGCTCTTGAACTAGCTGTTCTTTCAGTATGATTAGTACTGAAAATGGTCAAATAATTCCCTATTTTACAAATAAGTACATTAACACCCCCCCACCCCCGACCACCATTTTTGAAAACTGTGTGCATATTATCACTAAATCTGTTGTAAAGCAGATATTCAATAAGTTGTTGCTAAATCCACAATCCTGTGATATTGCCTGTGATAAACATGTGAAATATTATTTCTATTAGCATTGCAGGGATTTTTAATAGGTATGTAAAGATGGTTTTAAGAGTTATGTCAAATTAGGATATTTCAAACCATTCTCACTTGAGAGTAATAAATAGGACCTGTAGCATGTTGAAGTTTAAATTTGATTTGAAAAATCACATTCTACTATGTAATCACAATTGCACTATTATTTTTCTGATGGAATAACTAGCTATAGAGAATCCCAGTATGCTCAGACAGTCACAGAACCACCAAAGAAGAGAGAAAAACCTTTCCACTTCCAGCCTAGTGCTGTGGAAGAGATACTGAGCTAGTAAAGTATATATACTTCATGGTAAGTTTGTTTGTCCAGTTTTATGGTACAATGAAAAGTAATATTTCTTGACCAGAGATCACTCTGCAGGACAATCCCTTCAGGACACAGGTTGGAAGGAAATGGAACAGATTTCTTTCCTGGACACTGAAGATCATTTAGTTCCAACCACCCTGCCATGAGCAGGGGACCTTTCACTAGACCACATTGCTCAGAGTTCCATCCAACCTGATCTGGAACACTTGCAGGGACGGGACATCCACTACCTCTCTGGGCAACCTATTCCAGTGCTTCACCCTCACATGAAGAATGTCTTCTTAATATCTAATCTTAACCTGCCTTTCTTCTGTTTAAAGCCACTCCCCCTTGTCCTGTCATTGCATATGCCCTGTTCAAAAGTCCCTCTCTCATAGGTGCCCTTCAGTACTGGAAGATGCTATAAGGTCTCCCCAGAGCCTTCTCTTCTTTAGGCTAAACAATACCAACTCTCATCCTGTCCTCACAGCAGAGGTGATCCATTCCTTTGATCATCTCTGTGCACCTCCTCTGCAAACAACTACCTCTGTGCTTCACCTCTTCATTAGAATGGGCCCCAGAGATGGGCACAGCATGCCAGGTAGAGTGCTCATAGCCTCATGAGAGTTGCAGAGCAGAATCACCTCCCTGGTGGACTGCTGCTGTGCTGCTTTTGATGCAGCTTAGGATATAACTGCTTCTTTGGGCTTCAAGTGCATATTGTTGAGCCATGCTGAGCTTCTTGTCCATAAATGTCCCCAAGTCTTCCTTGTCAGGGCTGTTCTCTAGGCATCCTCCACCCATCCTGTACTTGCATTTGGGACCCAGGTGCAGGGCCTTGCACTTGGCCTTGGTGAACTTCATGAGTTTCACAAAGGCCTAGCTGTCAAGCCTGTCTAGGTTCCTCTGGATGGCATCTCCTCCCTCCCAGGAGTGGAGCAGACTTCATAGTTTGGTGTTGGCAGCAAACCTGTCATCAGCAAATTTTCAAGTGAATTTCCATTCTGGCATCCCCTCTGGAATCACCTCTGTAGAAACAACACTGTCCTTTTCAGGACTTATTTTACCAGCACACTCTATTTCTAATACATAATGTTCTGAACCTTGAGGAAACAGTGCTGCAAGCAGAGGAGTCATTTGCAGCACCATCAGTGCAATGGTTAGCTGAACTTCCTCCTGCCAGGCTGTTACCACAGGCTGAGGAATGAGGGATGGAGAGCTGGCCCTGGCCACAACAGGCTTAGGAGAGAAACAGCTTCTGCTAAACATGGAAGAAGCCAGAGTAGCAAAAAGAGACCTTTGTCTGAGCATGACTTCACACAGCCCAGCTGTCTGAGGTTGTAGAAGTCTGCCTTATGCCCTTTCATGAGCCCTGTTCAGAAGGCACAGTACAGATGTAAACTGATAATTCTTATTTTAATTTTCAATATGAAGAGGATAACTACATTTTGAAGTAAAATCAACAGAGATTATTTTACCTGAGTTGTACCATGTTTTAGACAGGGATATGTCTGGTTCCCCGTGTCTTTAAAAGAATTAAAAGTAAAAATGAAAAAGCTAGAAGGAATTATTTTTGAATACTTTATAATAAGAGAAGGGAGCCTTGCATCTATTCCAACACCATCCACTGGTGCTGGTGTCCCACACTGGCTACGAGTATCATTCTCATTTCCCATTAAGGGTTTTATTCTGAAACAAATACTAATAAAATATTTTGAACAAGATATGCAACTAGGAATAAGTAACTAATAAATGACTGCTAATGACTAGAAAATAATGTGTCACTCTTTCCTGTATCAAGTGAGAGCTTCCTTTCAAAGCAAAGAATTTGTGTTGAGATAAGTAAAGCACTTTCTTGTGCTTTGACCACAGCAGAGCTACAAAAAAACTGCACACTTATAGCCTGCCTGGGTACAGAAAGAGCATTACTGTCTAGATTATAAAAACAGATTCTGGAAATTAAACTGGGGCATTTCTTGCGTGTTTAAAAAAAAAATAGTGTCACTAAGTCCCAAGTGAAAAATTTTTATTTTTAACTCAGGACCATATACATCTATAATATGCTTCTCTAGCATATTATTGTACTGTATTCTGTGATTTGGTATTATGGTACTGTATTCCATGATTTCAATGCAGAAGACTCAGCCTTTCTGCCTGGCATTGCAGTTATTTTTGCACACATTCAATAACTTCAGTAGAACCTGAAGGGGCTGGGCATGCTGATCACATGTGGCTCATTTGGGCAAGTAAAGAGCAATAAATCAAACAACTACTCAAAGTGCAAGATTTCTGGGACACCTGCACAGTGTAAAAAGATACCAGCTTTACTTCCAGTTGCTCTTCCACAGTTTCTGGACCCTGGAAAACTCTATAGAGGAGCATAGCAGTTAGTGTCCATCTGAACAATATTCCTCTTACAGAAGACATTCAGTCTTGAAATGTTTACTTTGCATTTTAAATCATTGCCAAAATTCACAGTTCAGTTATAAAAGGACAAAGGTGGGTAAGTGACACTGAATTTTCCAGGGAAAAAGCCAAAACTACTAAAAGGTCCTCTTCCCCAGCTATTCTACCAAGAACTTCAGGATTGTGGCGAATCATTTGATGCACTGCAACGAAGCATTTGATGTTCTGCTACCAAATGCTGTCTTTCCAACCACTTTGTAGTGTATTTCTCATCTTTAAAATAGCAGGATCTCTGCTAACAGCAAAATGAGTTACAAAAAATCCCAAGAATTTATACAGAGCTCTGTCTTTGGCATAATTTTTACACTGTTGTTCTTCAAACAAGACTGGAAATAATTTAAGATCTTCATATTATTGAAACCTCTTCCCTTAACTAATATAATTTTGTTCTTGAATTAAGCATGCAGTTTTAGCTTTCAAAGCGTAAAATAGTTATCTGCCTTTTACAGTTTAGTTTCTGTGTTTTAAGGTGGTACACATGCTCTGTTCATATAATAACTGCAAAGCAGCTCTATTATCTGTAGTGCAGTGGTCATGGAGGACATTAATGATTATGAAGTAATGGGATAAAGGCTGCAGCAATCAAGAGGAAGGAAAAAAAAAAAAGAAAAAAATCCATGGCTGGCACCACTCCTGTGTGTTAACATTCAAATATTCCATAGGGAAGCATGAACTTGGAGATATTACTGAGTATTATTGATGTTAGCCAAGGAAGATGTGAATTCTGACTTTTACGGCATGAAGAAAGGAGTGAATAGGAAAGAGAGATATGCTTGAAGTTTGGACAAAAATGTTCTTTTTGTAAGGTTATAACAGACATGTAACAGCACATTAATGACTGGATGTGGCACCTGGTGCCATGGTCGAGTTGACAAGATAGCGATCAGTCAAAAGTTGGACTTGATAATATTAGAGGTTTTTTCTAACCTGAGTGATTCTGTGATGTCTTCTTTTTAATGTACAGCTAATTAAATCTGTTAATTAGGTACCAATGGATCATATATATGTACATTGGAAAAGCAAACATTTTGTCAGATTCATGGCATTGAAATTAATCCAGAGCAACAGTTCCCACATTACAGCTTTACATAGTCTGGTTCCTTGGATATACCACTCCAGCTTAGAACTGTAGAACATCCATCCTTGATTCACTGCCTGCTTCAGCTGAGATTTTCAGTCTGGTTTTGTGGACAAACTGCAGAAATGACACTAACACAACACCAAGAGGAAAGACAAACGCTGCCGGCAGGGCCATCATCCTTGGGACTGCCACCAAAGGAACCACTGAGAAGAACAATGATGCTGAAGTGCTGAGTTCCATCTCCTTAGCCCTGCAGAAGTGCAGCAGGGTAAGCTGTTAAATCACCCTTCTCAGCCCTTGTGTCCTATACAAAAGAAAACCATGAATGACAGAATGGTAAGTTCCAAATCAAGTAGCAGAAGGACTACAGAATATGTTGGCCTGTAGAACAGCTAGTCCTCACCAAACAACAGCTTCTAAACACAGCTGAAAATGGTAACTATGTGTGATGTGTACTTGACTTACAGAAATTTCACAGCAACATGTCTCTTGCTGTAATTCTGTAAGATGCAATTATTGTTCTTCATGTCTTACTGAAATTTGCACAGCCCAGCTGTGACAAGTAGGCTTTTTTTTTTTTTTAAGGAAGAAAAAGGTTTATAGAGGAAATTCTTGACTTGCAGTGTGCAACTAGCCTTCTGTAATCCCTTCTATGAGCTTCCCTGTTCTCCCCGAGGTGGGGAAGGTGCCTCTAATCCAGGCCAGCTCTTGTATGGTACCAGATTATATGGTACATCATCCCCACTGAATTGTGTCTGCTTGTGACTATCACAGACTGGTTGGTTGGCTTGCTGGTGAGGTTAATCAACCAACAACTTGTTCAATCCCACCTACCTTTCGTGGATTTACCCATATATGCCTGCTTTTTGCTTTCAAATGTTAATACTCTACTTGCAATGCCTTGCTCCCACCAGTATTAATATCTTGAAAGACTCCAAGGCAAACTGCATGAACAGATGTGGTCTGGAGGCAAGGATTGGGCTAAAAGGAGCAAGAGGAGCTTTCTTAAACTAGTAAGGCCTCAAAACCAGAGCAGGGAGAGGTACCCCAGCCCCCTCTGCCCTCAGCAGTGGAGGAAGCAGTGGAGCTCTGACTCACAGACAGTTCTGACTCAGAGTGGGTGGCAGAAAGAGTGACAGTGGCCCCCACACATACAAAAGCCACCCCCAGGTAAAGAAAGCAACCAGAGCATGGTGCGGCAGCTCACAAGGGAGGGTGCATAAGATGGGTCCTGAGCACTGCCAATTCAAACACTTAGCTCAGCTCAGCTGCTGGTCATCACTCTCAATGAAGAAGCTTGGTTTCCACTCAGCCAGAAGACACATCTTTGTGCACCAAAAAGGCTGGGGTGGCCCAGATGGAGCTCCCACAGAAACACGGAGCTGTCTAGGCCTTAGGCTGCAGGAAGTGCCAGAGCCTGACACTGCTCTTAGAGGGCAGCAGAGAAAACACTTGTGTGAGATGTGATCATGTGGACAATTTGTTCAGCCTGGTGGCAGAGCTGGAAGAAGAAGGAGGAGAAAGACTGAGAAGTGTTGGCTCCTCTGAGAAGGAGATCAACTGGTGCTTTTATACAAGGGGGATGAGGCTCTGGAATTCAAGGACCAGAGAAAAGAGAATGTGTATAAATGTCCATCTAGGTTGGAAGGGTTTCCTAGGACAGGGCAACCAACCCCCTCCATCATGATCACCTTAATTAAGAAAAAAAAAAAAAGGTTAGTCATTGGTGTCTCCATTCTGAGAGGAACAGAATTGTTTTGACCAGACCCAAACTGTAGGGAAGTGTGCTGCCTCCCTGGGCCACATCACCAAAAAATTTCCCAGCCTGGTGCAGCCCACTGATTATATATCTGCTAACGGTTTTCCAGGTGGGCAGCTACAAACACACAACAAGAAGCTGACAGACAATCAGTCATTGAACCATGGAAAGGTTTGGTTTGAAACAGACCTTAAAGACCATATATTTCCAACAGCCCTGGAATGGAATGCCATTCATTAGATCAGTCCCCCATCAAACTGGGCCTTAAACATTTTCAGGGGTAGGGCATCCACAGATTCTCTGAGCTACTGAGAAATGTATCAGCAACAAAAGGAGAGTCAAGAAGAATTTCCATCCTTAGCTGTTTGAGGGGGTAACAGTGAGAAAGGTTAAGGAGAAGGATTAGGTCCTTAATGCATTATTTGCCTCAGTCTTTAATAGCAAGAGCAGTTGTCTTCAAGGTACCCAGATCCCTGAATGTAGAAGACAAAGACAGGAAGCAGAATGAATCTCCATAGTCCAGGAGGGAACCTGTTATTCCACAAAGACCTGCATAAGTCCATGGGACCAGATGGGATCCACCTGAGGGAGCTAGTGGAAGAGCTTAACCAAACTACTTTTTATAATTTACCAGGAATTCTAGTTAGCCAGGGAGGTCCTAAGTGACCAGAAGTTGGCAAATATGACACCCATATACAAGGAACTTTGGAAGGAATATCAGACCAAAGCCAGACCTTACTACCAGGGAAAGTCACAGAGCAGCTCATCCTGAGTGCCATGACACAGTGTGTGCCAGCAGGGGTTTATGAAAGGCAGACTCTGACTGACCAGCCTGATCTTCTTCTGTGGAAGTGCTGATCTGCTGGAGAGCAGGAAGACTCTGCAGAGGGACCTGGACAGGCTGGATCAGGGGCTGAGGCCAATGATGTGAGTCTGATGAGGAGCAGTTGAGGGACTTGGGGGTGTTTAGCCTGGAGGAAAAGGAGGCTCAGGGGAAAACTCAGTGCTCTCTACAAATCTGCAAAAGGAGGCTATAGAAAGGTCTCTTCTCCCAGGTAACTAGTGATAGGACAAGGGAAATGGCCATTATGTTGTGCCAGGAGAGGTTTAGATAAGATATTAGGAAAACCAAAAAATAATGGAAATCATGGTAAAACATGTGTACAGACTGCCAAGGAAAATGGTAGAGTCGCTATCCCTAGAATTGTTTAAAAAAAATGTATGGTTGTGGCACGTGAGGAAATGGTTTAGTGCTGAGCATGAGGGTGGTTTGGGGTTGATGTTTGGACTTGATGATCGTAGAGATCTTTTCCAACCTTGATGATTCTGATAATTCTATGACTCAATCTGCAGCCAGTAGATACAACACCTGTAAGTAAGGGAACTAATAGCCATTGCAAGTCTTAGATTTTCTCTCATATTTCTCCTTCAGCCTGTAGTGACAGCACTGATTTCTGTTTCTGCAAGTGTCTAATTCAGTGACTGCAGAAATGTGAGAAGCACTCTCACTTTCTCCTTTTTCTAATCTACAGTCAAAGCATGCATGTGTGGGAGTATATCATGCAAGTATGGCTTCACAAAGACTGACAAATTCTTAAAACACTTTTCTCTGATTGCATTCCTGGAATGACCCTGGTGCAAATGATGAATATTTGGACAATTTTATGCTAGCTCATTAGTTCTTGTAATTGAGATTGAGGAAAGAGGAAGAACATCTAAAAAAAAAAAAAAAAAAAGCAAAAAAAAAAGAAAAAAA
>VWZN01009065.1:27409-39576 GCA_013396955.1 Regulus satrapa
AGCTGTGTGGAACTTTCAGGGAGACCAGAAGAAGACAGAGTAGTGTTACTAAACCATATAATTCTGAGTTATTCAGTAACGTGAAAAAGGTGGGTCTATATCTTTCATTACATATTCTCCTTTGGAATAGAGGGCTGTATCCTATTGAATCCCAAAGACCCAAAGAGCTACTAGTATAAAAGGTCCATCACCTATATCATAGAATCACAGAATTGTTATTGAGGTTGTAAGGAACCTCTATAGGTCATCTTGTCCAACCTCCTTGACAATCAGGGCCCTTGTTGCTGGCTGCCCAGGATAATGTCCAGGTGGCTTTTGAAAGTCTCCAAGGATAGTGAATTCACCAGTTCTCTGAGCATCACATACCATTATCCTGTTACCCTCAAAGTAACAAAAATTGTCCTGATGTTTCCTGCCTCCTAGCCCTGTGGAGCCCTCATGCAATGTTTGGGGCTGCAGTAGCCAGGCTCCTGTTTTATAAAAGTGTCTGGGAAAGGCTTGGAGGGCTGTGATGGAGGATGACGAGAGCTCTCTGGCTGAAAAGGTACCAGCAAGAAGGTCCAGCAAGGAAAGGGCTGTCAACATAGACTCAGTTCAGGGGGACCCTGCTTCACGGGTCTTCAGGACAGGTGTTCCAGCAGATGCTTGAGATACTTAGACAGCTCTGCTCTGGTGGCTGGTAGAGAGGGGTGAGGAGAATGGAAAGCATTCCCTGTAGTAGCTTGTCCTTTGGTTTTGAAACAAATGCTATCCAAATGCTTCTAATTATTCAAATTCCTCTCACCACTGCAGGTTGTAGCAGCTGCTGGGCTGGCTGCACTCTACCCTGTGATCTGCTGGACAGAGACACTGGGATATTGTGGAGCTGCCTGGAACCTCCCCGAGTGCCCCTTCTCTCAGCAAAGAGGCAGGGGCCAGGACCTTTGACACAGGGTGTACTGCTGCTGCAGGGTTCTGCTGCCCACCTGCTCCCTGGCTACAGGTTTTTTACAGCAGGGGGCTGACTGACTATGGTCTCCGTGCAGCTGCTGACTGCCCTTACAGCGTCCAGGACATGGTTGAAAGGCTGCCTGCAGAGCGGTCACAGCTGTCATGGCAGATCACTGCAGGATGCAGTGGAAGCAGAAGGAGCAAAAGCATCCATTGAGGGCTACCTTTCTGATGTTGCTCAGGCAACTAGAGCTCAGCTTCAGTGAGCCCTGCCCATTGCAGCTGCCTGGTGGTGACTGCTGTGGCAGAGGGGCTCAGCTTCTGGTTGTCCTCAGCACACAAAACCATGTCCTGCCAAGAGGGATGTTGAGAGATTTATTGGCACTACAAAAGGAAAGGCAAAGAAAGACCCAAGGAAAGGTGTGAGAGAAGAGTCAAAAGCCTCACAAATAGTTTCCTTGAACGATGAAAAGTGGCAGTAGAAGCAGCCCTGTGGGACAGCCAGCCCAAAGGACTGCCCTCCCCCCATCCTATCTTCCTCAACTTCTTCACAGTTCAAGACCCCCCACCTACTCTGTTCCTCCCCCAAAAGCACCACAACTTGAGCAAGCAAAGAATACTGAAAGAGGCAGCCAGGGAAGGCAGAGGAAGGCTGGAAGTCTTCAGTGGCACCCACAGTTGTGACGTAGCTGCCATGTGGGACTGCAGTATGCCACCAGCCAAGGCTTGGCCCCAAGGTGGTATTCCAGGTGGAGATTCACAGTCCTGAGAGACCACCCACAGGTCCTTTACTGCCTAGCTGCTTTCCAGTCAGTCAGTTCCCTACATATACTTGTTCCTCCCCAAGGGCAGTACTTTGCAATTCCCTTCATTTAACTTGACATTTCTTTCACCTCGGTTCTCCATATTGTCAAGGTCTCTCTGGCCAGCTGCCTTAATTCTCACATACTACTCCTCCCAGTTCTGTGTCATTAGCAAACTTGCTGAAAATACGGTCTACCTCATCATCCTGTTCATTAATAAAGATGTTGAACAATGTTGGATCCAGTACTGAGTTCCTGGGCTACACCAAGTGTTACTGGCTTCCAACTAGACCTTGTACCACTGATCACCATACTGAATCCACCTGTCCAAGATTGTAACAAAAGTATCCTTTGTAACCCCTTCAAAAATTATTTTAAGCTGCTGCAGTAAAATTAGCACTATATAATGGAAACTTTGCATGTAATCACATCTCAGTGGGAAGTTTGAGCTTCACTATGACATTCTGGTGAGGCAGATCCCCAAGATTTTGTGGAGGTCTGATGCCCACATAGATACTGCTTAGCAACCAAGAGCTTCTTTAGGAGAAAGCAAATCCTTTGCAGCCTGGGAGCAGGTTGTTCTGACTTCCATCCAGGAAGGAGGAGGAGAGCTGAAACTGTAAAGTGAGTGGCTCACAGCTCATTCATCTCCAAGAAGATACCAATGACTTTATACCTCACCCCATTATCTGTGTTGCTATCTCAACCAAGTACAGCTCAGAGCCAACCACTGCCTTGCAGACTTCCCTGGTGCCCTGAGGACATAAGGAACATTCACTAAATTTTTTTTTGCTTAAAGGTCTGCAACCAATCCTGCTGTCAGAACCTAGACTGTTCTGAAAGTCTGTCCAAAATTTATACATTTCCTCAGCTCAGATAGCATTATCCTCGTCTTGAGGAACACTGGCCATGAACCATTGGGAGAGCTGGGGCCAGCTCAGTACTTGCTTGTCATCATGAGGATCTGTCCCTTCACCTATGAAGTCACCTATGAAGCTCTTTAAGGCACAGTGTCTGCTGATTTTTCAGAGCTCTAGAAGTAGCTTTACAAAGGCACAGGTGAAGGAAAGGAGAAATTGCTGAGCCAGTCCAGGAGTAACAGTTATTTTCTAGTGAGTGATGGGCACATCCAGAGATGTCTGTAACAGTCTTGTCTGACACAGTCTGTTCAGATTATGCTGCAGCTGCAGACCACTGGCAAAAAGATGCTTATCCTGTTTTTATTAACACTGCCTAAAATTGGACTCCCATTGGTACCCTGAACCTTTTATGGAGGATAAAGAATATGTCCTCTTTCCCTCTTCCTGTTATTGTAGCTTTCCCAGCCATGGGAACGACACACTGTATACTAAGAGGAGACAAAATGGAAAAAAATGTGCTCTGTTTCAAGTGTTCTCTGTATTAAAAGTTGATTCTAAATCTTTGATAGCACCCATGCTAACTTATCTCATGTTTCTCATTTTTTTCTGTTACTTTCAGTGTCTTTTAATAGGTCCATTCTGATGTGGATTTACATTGCTCTGCATCTTCTTATGGTCATTTCTGCAAATAGTAGAGCTTGCCTTGAAATTCCTTCTAGAAATAATAAGACAGTCCTAATCAGCATCTTATTTGATCTGTGGCAATATTTTGGAGCCATTTTTAGGGCCACAGTATTTAAGGATGATGTGCAGACTTCACAATCATTTTGCTCAGGGAAGTTCTCTTGTCCAACAAATTTTTAAATTCTATAAGCTCTCTGAAAAGCGATCTGGGACTTGATGTTCCTTGTGGCTCCAGATCTTTTCCTTGTGCCAAATGTAAATGTTCCTTGCTATGCTATAAGCAAGTGACATGCAGAAAGATCTAATTATTTCCATTTTGCAGACACTTATTTACATTGTTGTGTCTCTGAACAATATCATCTTTGCATAAATCAAATTTGTAATCTGTTTTCTCACAAGTTATCTTTCCACACCTCTGAACAGCAACTTTTCATTTTTTGTATGCTCCCCAGCTGCTGTACTATTTTTGTAGTTTGGTTTTTTCCTGACATCTACTGACTAATACAAGGAATAGAGAACAACTAGTACTGCGTCAAGAAGAGTATTTTCCCAGAATTCTTACTTATGTTTACGTACTCCCATGAAATATATGCCTTTTGTTAATGTTACAACTTATGATACAGTGAAACCTACAGACCCATTCCTGGACTACTGCTTCCATCCATTACTGTTCCCATCCTATGCATGTGTAACTATATATTCTTACCTACATGTTTTTTCTCTTTTCTTCAGGTAGGGTAGGGTTATTCTGGGCTCTGCTTCTGTTTTCCAACCTTCTTACACCACCTTAATTGTCCCCAGCCTCTGTTGTAGATTCTTGGAACAGCATACAAATCACTGAAGTTATTCTCAAACAGCAGTGAAGTCACAATTCCTTCTTTCATCTGGCTATTTTGGAGATGAGAAACATTTATTTTTTAAAATTAAAAAATTTATAAATAATTTTTTTTCAAGAATAAATTGAGTTTCTGGTCACCTATTTTCTGTAACAAGGCAATATGTGGCCAGAAGAATTGAGCTGAACAAAAAGTTTTTGTCAGGACCCAAGAGTAGGTGCATTTTTGCCAGCCAATTATCTCTGGTTTTCTTCATTAAGGAAGAAATTTGAAGGATCTCAACCTATAATGTTATTGATGTCTCAGAGCTCTTGAGAATCTCATTTTATTTTACACACTTATGGCCTTCAGTTGAGACAGTTGTGCTGTATTTAGAGTTGTGTTATGTGTATATATATATGTTGTGTTATGTTTAGAGAGAGAAAAAGTTATTTTTAAGATAAAATGGCTACTTTTGCTTTCCTTTTTGATATGTTGCATGAAGAACAGCATAGTAGTACTAATACATTGTTCAGCTGAAGCTATACATTTTTTTTTATCAGAAATTAATGAGATTACAAGAGAACTGTCCTGTCAGTGGTATTGAAAGGAAAATCTCTGTCAGTTGACTGGCAGTTCATCCATTTTTATACCTTCATAGCAGTGCTCCATATAGAAGGGGGAGAGGGAAAGAGAATTTTCCAGCTCATATATGACTTTGCTATTCCTAAATCAGCCTGATCTTTCACATAAAATAAATGGATGGAAGCAGTTGATGCCAAACAACTATGATTAGCCCAAAAAATGATGTTCCAAACATATCCTATTTCCTTCATCTGTGGCACAGTCATGGGACTGGTACTGCCAATGAGGTCACTCTTCTGTATGTGGCACCCAGGGTGTCTGCTTGTGCTAGTCATGGCTAAATATTTTTGGTGGAACAAAGTGGTAGTGAGGTCCTCTGTGTGTCACAGATGGGCACTCGCACTGGCAGTTTACATCATTCTTTGACAAATGACAACAGTGATCATTACCTGTCCTGAAAAATATATAGGGTAGGATGTACAAGAAGAAAAACTGTGTAATAGTTCCAGAAAGGAAAAATATGCAGAGGAGACCCTGGTAGTCTCACCCTGTTTTCTGTTAGTCATAGACGGAAAGATGTGAGGGGTAAATCTGTAAGCAGATCCACTGAGCTGAGGACAGTAATTATGAACTGAGGGCCAGGACTTGCATCTGTTAAGTGAGTCTCTAATAGGTTTTGGTTGGTTCCAGCTGCTGTTATCTGAAAGACATTCTGAGTAAATTGTACTATTTAAGTATTTTGGTGTATGGTAATGTTTCTGAATGTGTTCCAGGAACAGTGGCAAAAATATCTTCACTCTGCTAATGAGTAAAGTTGTTAGCTTCTACAGAGGCCAGCTTCCCAGTATCATTGAAATGCCAGGCAGTCTGAGTCAGTCTTGATCATCAATTTGGGAAAAAAATTCACTCATTTTCTGAAAAATAGCATGAGAGAGGTGTGACCTCCCAATTACTCTGCCATTCCTCAGAACTGAGAAACTTGGTGTGAAGCACAGCACTTCCTGAGGCTTGGGATGTGACAGACAGCTCTTTTATGCCCCAATACTTCAGGTACAAAAAAAAGATGTTTTCACTTCCATGGTGCTAAATGTCCTTTTTCCTCTGCACAGATAAAGCAAGTTTTTGTTTTCTGCCCCTCTTCCTTCCCCAGCATGGTAATCACCACTGATGGAGCTCTGATTTATTTCTCCATTTGACTTTTCTCTTATGCTACTTTTCATTAAATGCTTCAGAAAATCCAGGCCAGGCTTTGTGCTGACAGAAGTTGAGCCCTTATGCGAAGAGATGGTCGATTCATATTTGTACAGCCTAGTGTGAAACTTTAGCCCCAGTAACATATAATGCAAAGTAGTTGCTTCTTCTTATTTGGCTTCTCCTATGGCTACACACACATCCCTGCCTCCCCCAGGGTGGGATGGTGGGCCATGGGATACCTCGTGTGAGATTTTGCAAAGCTTCCCATCACACTTCCCCTGCTGTGGCGGCAGAGAACCAAGGCCAAATGAGAACCAAATGATTTGGGGTCCAAAGGTATATCCTTAAATGCTAAGTCTATCCTGTGTCACTAACTGGCCACATAACTCCTTACTTCAGCATACTCTCTCTCTTAATGCCAAATATATCTCTAAAATTAGAACTAACAAGAATACTAAGAAAAAAGAAGAGGGAAATAAAGTGATTTAAAATTCTAAAACTCAAAACAATTTTCTTTTATGAATTTGATATGAAGAGCAGATGGTCCTCTTAAAAAAAAAAAAAAAACCAAAACCAAAACCAAGAACAAAAAACCCCAAAAAACAAAAAACACCAGTTCAGGCAGAAGAAAGATGCCTAGAATGAGTCTCTCTCTGTACTGGCCCCATGACCAACTGAAGGACTAATGCAATTAATTCTGTAGAATGCCCATTCTGTTTGTAGAGAAAACAGCTCTGGGTTTTTTTAAATTCAGAGATGCTTCTTTTAATTTTGTTTCTCAGTAACCAGTGTGCAACAGAATCTCATTATGTGATGCTGAAATATGCTGTCATTTGGAAGCTTTAGCTGGTCTTCTTATGATGCATTTTCATTATTAATCTATGTGTGCAAGAGCTAAACAATCTTGCTATAATGATGTTTGAAATGGGACTGATGCTGTGAAGATGAAGAAGCAAATATTAAGACCTCTTATTTTCTTGACCCTAACATACACTCTGTTTCTAGCCATTAAGATTTTTGCTTAGTCAGTCAGTGTGTGTCTAAGAAGCTGGATTTTTCTTCTCCAGAGATTGCTCTGAGCAGCTCAGTTGTTATTAATTAAAACCACTGTCCCCAAAATGTAAACCCTACTTCAACAGGTTTGGTCTGTAAGAAATTCTTTTTTGCATCAAAAACACATTTCTCTATTCTGACACCTAATGATGAAAAACTGGTAGCTGGAGGACCAACTACACTTTTTTTAGCCCGCACAAAATCTGTCACAATTCCAGACCATCTTGTCCTCTTTTCATTCTATATTTAGAGCTCTCTTAAGCTGTTTTCTGTTCACATAGAAATAAATTTGAAAGTGGAAGCCAAGCAAGTGGTTCTCCTATGGTGCATTTTTATTTAAAACAATTGGGTTATTAGCCATTTATGCTGTCTTGGTCTCCCACCATTCTTCTGTGGCAGGCTTGTGATGCTGTGTTTACAAAGAGGTTTTCTTCTAAAACTAAAATAAAAGTTTCATTTTAAATTAATAAATAGTTAAAAACTTATTGTTTGCCAGGTGTCCAAGGGAGAGTATTCTGAGATAAACAAGCATTTGGACCCTTCACCTTGCAAATCAAAGGATGCTTCCTTAAATAAAATGCCTTTTATTCCAGCTTTGTTATGTTTTGTACCCTTCTTTTATTTGTTTAATTTTGCAGGACTGCCAGATATGGACAAGTGTTCATCTGAGGCAAAGAAAAGTAAGTGAAGCAGAAGAGTGTTATTGAATTTTCAAGAAGCATTTTTCAAGGATGAACATCCTGTTCTTTATGCCTAAATACTCTGGGAAATTACAAGGTTCTGCTTTTTCTAATTGCCTCTGTTCCCCTTTAAAATTACTGATTGCAGTAATTTTAAAGGGGAACAAAACAGAACAAGTTCATTCCAATCACATCACAAAAAAAGGTAAGACCTCACTAGAGGGGCATCAGGCAAATTCAGATTGTAGCTATTATAGAAATAAACATTGAGAATCTTCTCCTCTTTTCTCCTCTGCAGAATCAATGTTCTTGTATCACCTTTATGCCACTGTAAGATTTTGACTTTATTAGACTAACTTCTGGGGTTTATTCCCCTTGTCAACAGTGGAGAGTATATTCCCTCATGTTCATGCATCCAGTGTTGTGGGAATAGCAGGCTGTACAATAAATTTAATCAATGGAAAAAAATTATGAAGGATCTGAGTAACAAGAGTGCTTCCCTAGAGGCAGAGGAAACTGACTTTGCTGAAGACAAGCTTCTGCATATTCTGCAGTTTTCATCCTTTGCTGCTCCAAGTATGTGTCTGAAAAGGGTCCTTGTGCTTGAAATTACTCAAATGAAGTACTATCACAAAAAGTTATTGAATGCTATGAAACTTCCCACCCTGGATATGTATTTGTTGCTCTTATTGCTTTCTGATACTTCTACATAAGGAAATACCATTTTTGTAATTGGAGTTGAATAAAAATAACACTTGAATGTGAAATTTTCTGGGTTTTAGAACATTTTGATTTCTGGAAACAGACCACCTGCTGCGTAGGACCCGTAAGTCTCCTAGCTAATAATCTTCTCTCCACTTGGCCTAATTTTAGCTATTGTCACTTGAAACTTTTAATGGCTTCAGCCACCTACTACCTTAACATAACTTTTACAGCCCCTCTCTGGAGCTCTGCCTGTTCATATATCTGAAGATTATAAATAGTTTTATTTGGTAAATGGTCATTGAAGATGGAGGTGGAGAGACAGGAATCATCTGAGAGTAAATAGATTGTTAATTCCCTTCTGAGCACTGAGTTGCTGATTCATTCCCAATCAATTCCCACACAGCCTGGGCTGAGTCAGCTCAGAGGGTGTTGAATAGTCAAGAGCAAAGACAATGCACAGGATAATGGTTCTGAAAAGTCCAAAACAGAAAAGTGATTCAGATGGGGTAACTAAAAGAAGAAAAATACATAGTGGAGACAGGGAAAAAAAAAAGAAAAAGAAAAAGAAAAAGAAAAAGAAAAAGAAAAAGCAAAAGAAAAAGAAAAAGAAAAAGAAAAAGAAAAAGAAAAAGAAAAAGAAAAAGAAAAAGAAAAAGAAAAAGAAAAAGAAAAAGGAAAAGGAAAAGGAAAAGGAAAAGAAAAAGAAAAAGAAAAAGAAAAAGAAAAAGAAAAAGAAAAAGAAAAAGAAAAAGAAAAAGAAAAAGAGAAAATAAAAGAAAAGACAAGTAATCCCTATGCCACCACTTCTTTCTGGAAAACAAAGGTGTTCAGGGAGCTTAGAGAAGAAACAGGTAAAGGAATGGATGGAAGAGGTGAAAAGACATTAAAAACTGAAAATAGTATTGGAATGAAATAATCAGAAAAAGCCAAAAAAAGAAGATGGGTGTAGGCAGAAAATGGACTTGAAGTAGGAACACACTTCCAGGTATGTCTTAGCCTAGGCACTGATTTCCCATCCATGTCAGCATGCACATAAAAGGTTGCATCTATAAATGTCATACCATACACATCCACAGGGAGGAAATAGAAGAAGAATGGTCCTACATACAAGGACTTTCTATTCTTTGTAGATCAAAGAGAATGAGATGGAAAAATAATAAGATTCATATGAGAAATGGACACTTCATAGATATAGGAACATATTGGGAAGCACATCAGTTGAGATTAAAGTCAGGCCTCTCCCTCTGAGTCTGCTGTCAATTAAGTGAAGAGCGCAAAGCTGAACTGTATGGTCTGAATCAACCTCTAAGACATTTCCACAGCTTTTGGTTGCTCTAACACTTCAGAAAGTTCTCTAAGTCTCCTCAGTCCTCATACTGCAGCTCCTTTAAATCTGAAGTTCAGTGCTGCAGCCTACTTGGGCTCAGGACAGAGACTTGGCACTCTGGAGAGTGTCTTGTGCCATGCTTTGTTCAGGAGCCTTCTCTCCTTGCACTTTGCTCACATGAAAGGCAATGCTGCCATGGTGCTATGCCTCCCACAGCAATAAGCTCCCTGCTTGCATTCAGCCCTTCTGAGTATACATTCTGCCACAGTAACATAGGCTCTGATTTCTTTCTTCTTAAAGCTTCTTATTTTAAAATAGTGTGTATATATTTAACCTGAGCTAGTTTAAGGAGGCTATAGGGAAAGCTTATCAACAACAATATGGCAGATTTTCTAGCAATAGACTTGCATTTGGCAGATTAAAGCACAGTAATGGTTAAGATTTAGGCACAAATTACTGGTACTAATCCCAAAGCTTGAGGACAAACACTTAAAGGCATGTCCCTGGATACATCAGCACTGCTCTGTATAGAACTATAGGGATGATGCAAGGTACTTGCACTGAGATGCCCAAGTTAGGAGTGTGTTTGCCCAGTGAAAGGTGTGGTGTGAGTGGAGAGAGATGACACCTGAGATGATGATTCAGCTAACTCAGGCTCTACAGGTTCAAAGAGCATTTGTATGGCCAGCATTATCAGCTCAGACAGGTGATTAAAGGTAGAAAAGGATAAGACCAAGTCTACATACCCAATTCTGACTGTAAGTTAGGGGTTCAAGTGAGGCTGTGCAAGTTTCTCCAAGAACATATTGATTATTTATATACAGAAACAAGCCCAAATAACTGTGATAGGAATGTTTGCATGACAATCCCATCTCACTCCTCTAGGAAACTCAGATATACTTAGCACTGTATCTAAGCCTG
Source organism: Regulus satrapa (assembly GCA_013396955.1). NCBI lineage: Eukaryota > Metazoa > Chordata > Aves > Passeriformes > Regulidae > Regulus > Regulus satrapa. The sequence continues at coordinate 37,967 of VWZN01009065.1, forward strand.
CTGTATACGGCTCTGACACCCAAACATTTACCAGAACAGATGAAAAATAAAATAAACAGTTCTGGTATATTGATAATAATGCCCCACTCTTCTGCCAGAGAGACTTGTATGATCATGGTTTATGGTCTCATAAGCTCTTGCAGTTGTCAAGAGAAAGTTGTTTTGATTTAGTTTCGTTGTGTATTCACATAGAAGAGGAAAACTGTAAAAGTGCTCTTCATACTGAGAAAATACCATTGAGTTTTGAGGTGCTCCCTGGCTCCTGGCATGGTTGAAGAACAATTTCCACAGTCTCAGACCAGCTCCAGAAAAAGTCATATTCCCATGAAATGGAGGTAGTTGTTATGTCTCTGAGACCCAATAGACCTCCAAAGTGAGTATTTTGACTGCTGACTGGGAAAAATTACTGTGTGATAACTACGCTGTGCTAGTGTGCACACATGGCTGTGCTAGTGTGACAGAACAGAAAGCCTGTGAACGGTCATGCTGCCTATGTAAGGACCAACCAGGCTATGGACCCTGAGCTCCAGTGGGCCAGCTGGAGAGCATCTAGTTCAGCCTGCATTGACCTGAGTCATGACCTCTCCATAGGCACTGCTCAGCTGTGCTTGTCTTCCTTGTGGGCTGGAAGCCAGAGACCTCAGTGAAAAGTGTCTGCTTACCTCCCATTTAGACAGAACTCTTTGTTGTGTGCTGTCTTCATGCATTACAGTGCTACAGCCTCAAGGCATTCCTTTTTCAGCTCACTCTGAAACGTAGATGGCTCAGAGCCATACAGTAGTGCAAGGAGCTCCAAACAGATGTGAGTCCTGGGCACTTCTCTCTCACCATTGCATTACTTTTCTTTGCTTCCTAGGCATCTAGAAGCATAGAACATCCTGCTCTAGAGCCTGCCAGTTTTCTTTGCTTTTCTTCCCAGTTCTGGTTTGTTCTACTATTACCTAACAACACAGATGGAAGGAAGAAATGGAAGTATGTTCACCTTCTGAAAAGCTCCAACAGTAGGAGACATGTCAGTTTGAATTGTTCCTTGTTTCAGAGAGTCTTTGGCATTATAGCTATTACACTGTAAACATGACACACATTTTATAATTTACACACTTGAACACATGGCTAACTTCAAAGGACTGTTCCCATAATTAAAGTTAAGTTTGTATTTAAGTGTGTTGCTTAATCAGTGACCAAAGGCAAATGCAGAAACATTGATTCATTATATAAGAATAAGAATATAATAAGAATTAATAACACCTTAACACACTAATAAATTCCTAATTGGTTTCTGCCTACTTGCACTGATAGGATTTAAGAACAAAACAGTATACTTGCAAAACCATTTGGGATCCTTATTAAACATAAATGAATGGACTTGTCTTACCTCATTATGTTTGACTGGAAAAAATTATGATTGTTTTTAGTGATGGTGTAGTCCCTTGTGTCCAGGTTAAGTGAAAAGCTTTTTATATCACTCAACATAAGAAAATTTTGATAGCAAGTTTTTTTCAACAGCTCACTGTTCAGTGGTATGATTCTGTGTGTATATGCTTGACAGGTGTCGATCTGGAATCTTATCTTTCCTTTGGGGGGGGGGGGGGGGGGGAAAAAGGAAGAGA
>VWZN01009067.1:1699-35684 GCA_013396955.1 Regulus satrapa
TTTTTGCAACTGCTTTAATAATAGAAAACCAGTGCTTCCTATCTCCTCTTCTACTTTTAATGGAAGGAAAAGACAGTAATAATAGACAAAGAAGTACACTGCATTAAACTGTATTTCTGTAATTGGCAGTCCAGTAATTTCAGTGCTTTCCAGGTAATTTAATACCTGCAGAAAGAAACTGCTATTCAAATTTCATTTCATTTTGTACTGAAAGGTACACCTATGTCTAAGACTATATCACAAATGGGTACCCCACATTACAATGGCAGTGCATCATCTGTGAACATGAATGGTAAGTGAAGACTTTCAGCTTTGTTTCATTTCATGAATATATGTGAATCTACTAAATAACCATTTTCAGAGCCCTAGGATAAGAAACCAGGCTTACCAGTTTGAATTTGCTCTCCTTGTTCCACAAATACATTTGTGTTAAGTATGTCCTGCATTACGTTTTCATTGGACCTGAATATTCCAGAGGTTGGCTCAGCCTCCAAGTGTCCACCTCCTGTCAGTCTCACGCTATTCATCACAGGCAAAGAGCTACCACTGCAAGCAAAAGGAAAAATGCCATCAACAGAATCCTTGATTTTTGACAGTTAGTGAAGAGAAGATTTAAGAGATATGGGGTAGATCAGACAATGAAGACCTGAAATCCAGGCTGCAACTGGCAGAGAAGACAGAAAAACACCCAGAAAGCCAAAAAAAAAAACCTGCAAATTGAAACAGACAGGTATGCTGCAAACTAGTCTACTTCTCATATAAAGGAATTAAAAAAAAAAAAAAAGAAAAACTGAAATGTTTAAATAACAGGAGAAGATCAGAAATCTAATACATATGATATGGTAGTAAAGTTCTGGTTTAATAATATAATTAAACTGAATGCAAAATAAATTAACTGGGACCATGATTTTTCAAAGAGTATGGTCTCATAACTTGTTCAAGCAATCAACAAGTTCAATAGTCTTTCAAATAATACATGATCACTAGCAGATGTTTCTCTGGAAAAATGTCACATTAAGCTGCCCTGTAGTTCAAAAATGTAAAATAATAAAAGATCAAGCATTGAAAACCATGATGGAAGATCAACTGGTTTCTTGCCATCCCTTTGCTCTACAACTTTGGTTCACACCCCCACAGCAGCAGTGACACATAAGCAATTTGCCTTGGTCTGATTAACTGTAGAAAATTTTGCAAAAAAGAGCTTGATAATTGACAGTGATCCAGTACATAATTTTGCATATTTTTTTCTCCTGCCCTCCCTGAGTAAACTTAATTTAATGAGACAAAAACTACTTGTAGATACACAAAACTGAATACAAACACTTCATGAAAGTAGTAAGAAAGAAATGAGAGGAGTTTTTGCAGATTACATACTAAATTACATAAACTGAGAAACCTTTACTTAAGCAAGACTGCTTGCGAATCAATAAAAATTCCAGAAAGAAGCTGGAAAAAGTAAGCACAGTACCAAAGGATCGCTCTCACTAAAGAAAATGAAGAAGTAAGGTAACCTGGTATCAGTAGCATCCGTCTCTGAATATTCTTCTACACCTATTCTTGTGCCAGTGATTTGATGCTCTACATCGATGTTGTTTCCATCCTCAGAAGGCAGCAATTCCTTAATAGAAGTGTCTGAACCAAGGGAATACAGACTAGAAGTTCTATTTTCTTTGGAGTAGGTGTGAATTACAAGGCTATCAGCCATGTCCAGGTCAACTTGAGCAGGTGACATTTGTGTCTGTTCTGGTTATAACAATAAACAGAATGGGAAAGCTTCATTTAAAACACAGGTTTGGTATGTATATAAAGCTATATAACTTCAAGCCTCATTGTTGTTACTGAAGTTTGTATTCTCCAAAGACACAGATTCAAATCTCAGAAATACAGTCCTAAGAGAATACTTTTTGTAGTAAGAACACATAAACTAGCATTCAGAGAATGAAAGCAGATAATAAATGCTACACAAATCTATAAAAATCCCAGGTAACTTCAGGTTATAGCTAGTTAGGAAGAAAAGGCTATGCTTCACATTAAAGATCTGAAGAGATCACTGAAAGTTACAGTCATTTAAGCTTGATCCCTTTCTTTTGTCCCATTTATGTGCCCAGAGCAATTCAAACATGTGCTTCCTAAAACAGGTCACAGAAACAACTTTCTAGCAGTGATACAGCTGGCAGTATTCAGTAGGGTGCCTGCCTCTTTCCAGCCAACCTGCATTGGCTGGACTCACTATGTGGTACAATACAGCAGGACTGGAAACATAAAAGTGTTGATCTCCTGCCAGGCAGCAGCATGTGGAAGGAGCTTTGCAGCCACTGCTCCATCCCTCCTTATGTGGACCCAGAAAGCACAAGAGCAAGGCTTTGTCCCATAGGTCAGATCATACCTTCAGTGCTTGTTTTTAACTGGAAATTTGGATCACCCATTGCGAGTAAAGTCATAGCGGCTTCAGTGCTTCCATCGTTAATTCCTGTGAAAGTGTTCACACACATCAAAAATCACAAGCACATTAACCAGAAATCCATTTACCAATATTCAAAAAGTATTTGACACTACCACCAATACAGCAGAGTACATATTTTTTTTAATTGACCATATTTAAATTAATATTTATGGATCAAAATGCTTGTAGACAAGCAGCCATTCTCATCCAGCAAATCCAAACTACTGTTGAAACACTGAGCAGCAACAAGCCTTTAATGGCATACTGCATACAGGTGGCAAGGTATTGGCAGCAGGGACCTCAACTGGGACAGACAGTTCCACCAGACCCACTGCAGGACACAGCTGAGCTTGTAAGCCAAGATGGTGGCATCTTTGGAAACATATTTTAAGGGGGAAATGTATGTATCACTAGCAAGTTAACAAGAAATACATGAACAAGATTATTTCATATCTACCTTTGTCCACTTCTGGATTCTCATGTATGGTTGCTTCCTTAAATACAAAGAAAAACAGTATCAAAGTTCAATGTAAAATGACTCCATAATTTTTATTTAATGCTTACATGTAAACTATATGCCCACAAGTTACCCTGGTTTTAAGACTAACAATATTTACTAATGTAGATTTCTTGCAGCTGTGCCTCACATCTGTATGCGAGGGGTAGTAGTCTAATAAGCTACATTCAGACATGGCAACAAGCAACTGCTAAACAGCTTTATATAACCAATGAAACAAACAAAATACGTTCTTGTTGAGGTGCTTACTTTTTCTTCCCTCTGTACTACTGGTTGGATAGAAGCACAATAAAGACTTTCAGCATCAGTAGCCACCTGCACATCTGGGATATTCACAGATATTTCCAGCTGTAAAAGTAATTTTGCAGGTGTTTCAGTTAATGACACGCAAAAGAAAATCTGTCAAACGCAAATTTTTATAAAACTCTCATATTTAGCAGATATTCAGCATCTAGAGGGATCCTTTGCAAAAACCATACCTTCTGATTTGGGAAGAAAGCAGTGGTATGAGCAGATGGCAGAACAGGTACTGCTACTTATAGCTGGAAGCATCAGACAACCTAAGGCCTTGTTTCTAGCTGCTCATTTCTTCACTAAACTAAGCTATGCAGCTGACATATTTTATAGTGACTGGTTACCTCAAATGGGTTTTCTTAGTTGTTTTTTTTTTTCCTCTTTTTAAGTCTTCAGGATGGAAAACAGTTCAGACTTATTTCCAAAGCAAGGTAGGGAATAGACATGCAGACACATAGAAACATACCAAACTCACCATTTTACCAATTATTTTCTTCTTCAGCACTGTGTTTACATTAAGAACTTCAGACATTTGACATTTTTAAAAATGAGGACTTGAAATTTGACAGAAGGTTTATGATATTTCCACGAAGTTCATGGAAAACAGTGCTCAATCTGGGTTGCTCTCAAAGGCAACTTTGACTGACCTATTTAAATTTTACAGCAGCTGGGTCCTCAGGTATCCAACCACATCCCTCACTAGCACTCTTGTCTCCTAAGTGTCAAACGAGGCAACTTGATAGTATTCTCCACACATAATATATATTCCACACCTCTGAAATCAAGGATTTAGGAAAAGCTTCCATGCTGCAACTTTGCTGCCCACAATTGTTCAAGAGATCCCTTGGTGTTTTGACTAAGCTTTCAACTATTCTGCTGTTTTACCTGGAGAAAGCAACAGCGTGATTAATTCTGGAGACAACAAAAAGCAGGATTTCAATGGGCAAAGAGAGGAAGAGGACTAGCAGTAGTAGTAGTAAGCAAAAAAGCACTAGAAGCAAAGAGCACTGAAGTGAATGGAAAGGAGTGATATGACAGGAAAAGAAAATAGAAAAATTACTTGTACTGGACAGCATAAGACCTAGACATGACACAAATGGTATGAAATAAAGGGTGAAGAATGTACTGGGCATGGCTGGGTTTAAGGTAATTTTCTTCATACCAGCCCACATAGTGCTGTCTTTGGATTTATAACTACAACAGTGTTGGCAACATACCAGTGGTTTTGCTACTCCTGCACAATGTCAAAGCTTTTTTCCTAATCTTTTACCCTGCAAGGAGGCTAGGGATAAGCAAGAAGCCAGGAGAGCACACAGCTAGGACAGCTGACCCAAACTGATCTAAGGGGAATTCTGTATCATGATGACACGATCAGCAATAAAACTCAGGGAAAGGAGGGAGAAGAGGAGGCCATTTGTCTTCCAAAGTTACTCTTACATAGACTGAGGCCTATGTTTACATGCAGCTTTTCCTTTGTGTATGTAACTGTCTTTTGATAAAAAGAGAAATCTTCTTGTCCTCTTCCAACTTCTCCTTGTCCCGTAGGAAAAGGGAGCAGGCAGATGCATGTGTCTGGCTGCTGGTAAGGTCAGCCTGACAGTTAAAAGTTTCTTGGCAAAGGGGACATGACATACAGAAATATTTTCCTCATATTCTCATTTCCTAACATTCAAATATGAAATTGAAGCACTCCATTTGATCTATCTTGGGCCTCAAAATACCTGGATGAGCATCAAGTCTGGGCCTATATTTAATCCCAATAAGCAAAATGGTGAGTACCCTGCAGACCTACATACAATTTGTAAACATAATTACATAACTGTATTTTAGACTGATGCAGTATTAAGTTTAAAACCAAATGTATGTGCCAAGTAACATCCCTACTATTCTCAATACCATTCTTAACTTGAGCTCGGATAAAACCCAAATACTCAGAGATACAATTAGAATAAAATATTTTTAAACAGTCAGAACAGAATTATATATGCAGAACCCAACCATACAATACCTCCTCCATGGTTTCCTGTATCTGCACAGGAACTGGTTTTGGAGATCGAAGACCTATAGGAACAAACACTGGAGCCTTGTTTACTTCCTCTGAAGGAAAACATTCATCTTCATCCTCCAGCTCAAAGTCATCTGCCTCCTCATCCTCTTCCTCCTCCTGAGAAGCCCGGAGGGTGACAAAGGTTGTCTTTGAACCTCTGGGTTCCTTCCCAGATTTTTTTCTCTGTGCGATTTTCAAACCTTTGTCTCTGGTGACACTCAGTTTAGCTTCTTGCCTTTGACTCCCCTTCTCACGGCAATCAGCCTCACATTCAGAGGCAGAAGTAGCAGTTTTTGGCTCCAACACATGTTCTGGCATTGCTGTCTGTTTTGATGATCTCCTGAACTGCCTTCTAAAGTACAAAACAAAAACAATTAAATGCAGACCTTCCAAAGAGAGGGATACTACAAATCAAAATAAATTCAATAATACAAAAAAAAAAAGTCATCATTGTGACAAAAAATGCAAATTATTTACTTCTTAACTTAATAGTGACAAATAAGCATTTAATCAGAAATTTAATTTCTTCCTGTGTACATAATGCACTGACTGCAAATGTGTATTAAGCAGTTTCAGAATGCTAAAAATCTTCACAATTAAACTTGCATAGTACACAATTCTTTGATTGGAAAAGTATAAAATCATTTTAATTTTGAGGGATGTGGAAGTCACATACTTTTTAAGCCATGGAAACACTTCCAGTTGTTTTTTGCTAAAGCTACACTAGAAGCCCCAAACCATGATACCTTAATTGATCAAACTATTGTTTACAAACTGAAACTGATGATAACTACTTATCTATTTTGGTTTCTCAGACAGCATTCTCTTCAATAATCACTTACCTACCATTTAATTCCTCAAAATCATGGCTACACCCACTTCGAATATCAAAAGTAATGACAAACTTCCTCCCCAAAACATCCTCCTTGGTAATGCTGGGGAGTGAAAGCAGATGGCAGCAGAGGACACTTCTAGCACAAAGCTACTCTTTAGGTTAATCCCACAATCCCTGTCCCCCAAATATGAGTACTCTCAAGTCTTCCCCTATAAAACCCAGAATTTCTGTTGAAACCATGGGATGGACTGGAGAGACTGCTGCCTGTGTTCATAGTAAGAGACAAAGGAGCATCTGCATAGATCTGCTTAAGTTCAGATGGAAGACACAAAAACTGACATGCTGCATGCACTCAACAATAACACATGGTAGAACTATGGCCAATAATTATCAATCAACTGAGTTTGGTTTACAAAGCAAAACAATTGTTTAACCTTGTGAGATTGTCTGAATGCTTTTCCTGTGAGGTAGAAAGCTGAGAATCATTATCTTGTTCTCTTGACTCACTCTCTGACGATACCTCTGGAGACTGGAATGTAATTTGCTGCCTGATTCTCTTATGAGATGTTTCTTCAACATTCTCTGCAAAATTGCATTTTCTTGTAGCTTCTGAGAAGGACCCAGCTTCCACTGTATTGCTGGAGTTTTGCTGAAGAGAGGAGATAATTATTACCACATTAAGTGCCAAATATTTGTAATTGATTTTGGTGATTTAAAGAACTTAGTTTGAGGATCTTGAGAACATGGCCAGCTGTCATCTCTGATAACTTAGGATATTCTTTCTCATTGTCTTTAATTGGGCTCTATAGCAGAGATGTCATAAACTGGTATTATCTATGAAGCTTGAATTCCCAGTGCTGCTGGCAGTTAACAGACTAAGACTGTGCTCAATTTATCAAGAGCAACAGTTCTTTAGAAGCTGGAAACATTAATAACTTTCTAAAATTACCTATTAATTTAAAGACAAATTCACAGGAAAGAAGTATTTTTCTTCTGCCTTGGGAACAAGCTAGGAAGAAAAAACTATCACACTTTTATATAAAAGCATTTAAAGATTATTCAACATCTACAGAGACAAACATCAGCAACCACAGTTCTGTCAACTATGGATACTTGGCTAAAATAATAGGTTAACTAGAAGTTTTTAGTCATCCATAAAGAAAATAGGGAACACCAGATAAACTTGACTCAGTTATCACAGCATTAGACAGAGATGGAACTAGTCTGGGCTAAGTTAGGCCTGCTGAGCAAATAACTTTGTTCAGATTAATTTTAATTTTTAAGTATAATAACACAGATTTTAGGTAGCATCTGAAGTAGTTAACTGCCTTATTTTCAATTGTTCAATGAGTAACAAACAGTAAGTTATTTTTTAACAATGTTAGCATGTATTTATTACAATGCAAATTGCTGACCATACAAACCACAGAACTTCAGTGTATATTAAGTATTTCTGCAGTTTTAAAATTCTAAGTTAATTTATTCAGCATAGTTTCCAGTAGTGAATTTTTTTAAAAAATCAAATAAGCACATTAACCTTTTCCAGCCATATACCAGATTTCTGTGCCAGCTAACTTTCTAAGAACATGGGCAAGAGGACTGAGGTATAACTGGCTCAAAATACATGATCAGCACTTACCCTTGACACATCTCTTTTTAGTAACACCAAAAACTCGCCTTCATTTCTCTCAGTGTTGTCCTCTTCTCTGTTTTCACACTCTTCAGGATAATCTCTTTTCCTAGAAAGTCTCACTAGGTCTGGCCTTGTGTTCCAATGGGGTTCTCTTGCTCTCTGTTCAGTTTCTTCTCCAGAACTTAATTTATCATTGGACCTACAAAAATATATTTCAACTTCTACTTCTTAGAATTACAAAATACACTCTATAAGCTTGGCGTACTATCAGATATTTAGTACTTCTAGCTAGAAATGAATTTGTGTTTTAAATTTTTATTTGCTTAGTTGGCTATGTGTAAAAAACATGAAAGAACAACAACAAAAACAAAAACTCTGCATAAAGGATATAATTCATCTACAGTAGTGGACCTTCCTGATTACTTTTGGGGAAGATTTTTGGAAGGAAAACAACATTAAATCAGATAGATTAGACAGTGTCAGCTATACCAACATAGGTCTCCAAAATTAAGCAGCCATAGGAACATAATATTTACTAATTCCAGTGCTCAAAGTTCTATTGCTTTCAAAAAAGACACAATTCTTACATCTATCCAAACACATTCAGATCAGTAAGACAGAAATCTTGGCCTTCTAAATTCATGACTTGAGAAAAAGGGACTAGGAGAAATCCAGAAGAATTCAGCTTAGTCAGCCTCATCTCAGTCCCTGGGAAAGTGATAGAACAACTAAAGCTGGGAACTACTTCCAGACACATGAAAAACAACCTAACTCGGAGTAATCAGCATGGATTCATAATGGGGAATTTATGCTTTATCAACTGGGTAACATCTTTCAATGAAAAGACTGGCTCAATAAATGAAGGGAGAGCAGTAAATCGTGTCTGCCTGGACTCCAGTAAGGTTTGTAATACTGTCTCTTCTAACATGCTGATAAGGGAACTGAAGTATGGACTAGAAAGTACACTTAAAACTGGCTGGGTTGTCAGTTTCTGAGGTTTGTGATGAGTGACAAAGTCTAGCTGGAGACCAAAAACTAACAGTATGCCCCACATATCAGTACTGTATCCAGTATCTCCACAAATGATTTAGATAATGGAGCAAGGTGTAATTTTAGCAAGTTTACAGATTAGGCAGATCTAGAAGGAATTGCTTTCCAAAGACAGAGACACCCAAAGGTTGTACTGGACTCAAGAGGAACCTGGAGAGGCTGGAGAAATGGGCTAGCAGGAACCTCAGGAAGTTCAGCAAGGGGAGATGCAAAGTTCTGCACCAGGTCTCTAATCCTGTTAAAAACTCCATTATTACTTAAGAATGCCACCTAGTGACTTTCTCAGCACGCAGCAGATAATTCTAACTAGTACAGCTCAGAGCCTGTGCTTACAAAAGCAAGGGCTGTATGAAAACAACTGGAGAAATGCACAGAATTTTTCAAGTACTGTCACAGCTTAACCCCAGCTGACAAGTGCCATGCAGTCAGTCAGTCCCCAAACCCCAGGGAGGAGGAGAATTGAAAAGAACAGGGAAACCTTGTGGGTTTAGCTAAGAACAGTTTAATAATCATAACCAAGTAAAATATAAAATAATGAAAAGGAGAAGCAGACACACAGATAGAGGGGAATAAAATGCAAGGGAAATAAAGGATTCACAACTGCTCACTGCTTGCTGACTGATGCCCAGCCCATCCCCAAGCAGTGTCCAGCAGCCCCTGGCCAGGTCACTCCAATTTATAGACTGAGCACGATCTTCCATGATACAGAATATCCTTTTGGCCAGTTCAAGTCAGCTGTCCTGCTTGTGCTCCCCCTTAACTGCTTGTGCACCTGCTTACTGGCAGACCATGAGACACTGAAAAGTCCTTAACTCAGGGTAAGCACTGCCCAACAACAACCAAGATGTGTTATCACCAACCAAGTGTGTTATCAATACTATTCTCATATGAATCCAAAATGCAGTACTGTACCAGCTACTAAGAAGAAAATGAACTCTACCCCAGCTGAAACCAAAATGAGACTTTTTACTTTGTCAACAGGTAACTTTACCTTTCTGTAGTATCCTGAATGTTTTCTATAGCATCTGTAGACAGATATTCTTCTTGCCCTCTTTTGCTGTTGCAATTTGGTGATTCTTTAGAAAAACAAAGCATTCCTGATGTCATGCTTTTCGAATTTATGTCTAGATTGTCATTCTTGGCCGAATTTCCTAGCAACAATACTTCCATGTCATCCTTTGATTTTGGGAAAAACAACAACAACAACAAAGTTAGTATAAAATGTAACACCTGTAAAATAAAGCATTGCACATTACGACCAAGTTGTTAATCTGAGATAAATTTTAAATTTAAAATTTCCAAGTAGTTTACAGCACCATCACTGTTCCTTGTTCCTCTAGGAAGGCATTTAGCTAATACAGCCAGATATGATAACCAATATAGTCCTTCATGAGATGCCACCAAGGAGCTCAGGAGAAACCAAACAACAGAAATACAGCATGCAGGTAACTATTAATGTATCATGAATATGACTGAAATGTCAAAGTTCAAGTGAAGTCTTTATATGTCTTATCAATGTGTCACTAACAGGATTTTGGAAAATCCTGTAACAGCATGCAAATACTGAACAAGAATTCTTGCTAGGCTGAGATTAATTAATGCATTTACAACAGCTTATTTAGATGTCCTAAAAACAGCTAGTCTGGAACTAAGCATCAGAAAGTGTGGTCAGAAAGATATGAAGAGAATCTCACCTTTGAGGAGAGAGGGTTTTCAGATTCTTCTGCCACAGGCAGATTCTCTCCTTGATTCATTTCTTCTTCATCTGGGGCTGCAAGTTTTTGTACTACTGGAGATACTTTCTTGCTGTATGTTCTTTCTAGGTTTGGTCTAGTTCTTGGAGACTCAATCCTTGCGATTTGTCCTGGTTTCAAACCACTCAGCTTGCCTTCTCGGGAGGTAAATTTTTCAGTACTGGTGAATTTGAAGCAAACAAACAAAAAAACTTGACTTCCACTGGGAGAGAAAAAAAGCACTTCTGCTACTTCAGTTTTGAATCAAAACTTACACAAGAGAATTCTATTTTGAAACAACTTTCTCATTTATGGTTAACTTTGGAGCAGAAATAACAAAATGTCTTTGTCCAGGCATTTTTAACATAAAAAAACAAGTCGTGTTCCTAACCATACCAACATCCAAGTATCAGCAGTCTAACACACACTTATGATCTTATTTTAACAACAGTGACAATGAAATAGAAGAGCACATGATCAATGAAAGTCAAGTCCCTGACATTTTGCAAAATTTGTATGTTACATATCTTACATGTGTGATTGCTACTTAAGCAAATACAGACCCAGTAATAAAAAACCTTGGCTAAAAAGAGCTGTGAAGTCATACAAAACAAGTATGTACCAGATAAACAATGACAAGGAGTACAGCTAAAAAAATTGTGCTCTGAAAACACTGGAAGAAGCTGTTTGGGCATTGAAAATGAAATACTGTAGAAAGACAAAAGACAAAGAACAGAAGAATTTTACATTATGCACAGACAAAAGCTTTTCAAATGCAATTTTGCTAAACTCAAACCTCACCTGCTTTGTTCAGACAATAAGGTTTCAGAAATAGAGAGCACCTGAGGCACCTCTTGCTGTTCCTGTTCCTCTTTGCTCAATTCATCTGCTTGACACAATACAGCTTCATTTTCACCCTTTAATTTACAGTAAAAAAGCATGAAGAAAAATAGAAGTACATAAGCTTCTAAGAAATGTATATATTTTATCTACAAAAACAGAAATTATGCTACTTTCTCAACTGGAATGAAAGTAAGAGTAATGTTAGGAAGAGAAGTCTTCATACCCCTGGGATACCTAGAATTAAATTCTTAAATACTATGTGCACTAGAATTAAATTCTTAAATACTATGTGCACCCAAGCACTATGGGAAACACTTGTCTGTTTAGTATTCCATCAATTCCCTAATACATGAAGCACTATGGAAACAAGACACCTAAGCAAATGGAAAATCTTTTAAAACTGGACACTGCAGAGGGCAGCAAAGACACACTGAAGCCCCAGTAACATAGAAGACCCAGAAGGCTTTACATCTGTATTTGTCACACTGGGTCCACAAAGAAGCCACTCAAACATCCTTCACTGCTTCAGGCCTGTGACAGCTTGATTAGTGAAGAGGAACATTAGACCTGCTCTGGTTCTACAGATTTGTCCAGTACAGAGCACAAGGAACTATCTCAGCTATGGGTGAGCTGACTGTGGCATTGAAGGGAGATGAGCGATGAATGCAGGACATGAGTGCTTTTCACAGGCTGAAGAACAAAACCAGCTATAACCACTCCAAAACCACTCTTGTGAAATTTAGCTGTATCCCAAATCTAAGGGAAGTCTATACAGATATGCCTGCATCTATGACATGATTCATGCACGACCCACAAAACCATTACAGAGAATACACCCCACTCTAAATGGCTTTTGAGGATTCCCACACCTTTTACAGTCCCCTTTTACAGTAAACTGTTGGTGGGGATACACAGCGTCAGTCATTTGTATGAAATAGAGAAATACCAGGTACTGTAGTGATGACTTCAGTTAAAACTTAGTAAATTTAAACCCCCCTTTTTTTCATAAATGTAGCTGTCCTCTGCCTTCACTTGAGACATTATACTAAATTGCTCAACACAGACTTGATTCATCCAAACAAGAAAGATGAAATGAGAAAAAAGAGCTAATTTTTATGCATTTTTATTCTAGAGTTTGTATTAATGTATGTATTTTTTCCCTATCTTGTAATTCAATCAAGAGCAGATCCTTTGTAAAAAAAGTAATTAATACTTCAAGTTGTAAACCTCACTCATTTCATACCTACAATACCTCTGCTTACCAGGGTTTGGGATTTTTAAAAATTTAATATATTGTCTCAGCTTCAGGCAGTGCAGCTTCAGTATTTTCATTTAACTTCATAAAAGTGAACATGCACTTCAAACCAATTTTGAAGGCAAAGCCTTACTCTTATTAAGGCTTACCATGCCAGTATTGTCAAACTCATCTTTCTGCTCTGCTTCAGGCTTTTTCTTCCTCTCATTTTCTGACACCTGTAACTCCTTCTTTCCAACAGTTCTTACCAAGTTTGGCTTGCACCTATTATTTTGTGCCAGCTGAATGGGTGAAATAGGTGCTTGTTGATCTTCTTCTTGAGTGCTGTTTTTGTCGTCAATGCAAAGTTCAGACAGAAAAAATAACTAAAAACTTAGTACAAATGCATATTACAAATACAGACTCAGGTCCATCAGTATTACATGCAAAAAACAGTGAGTTTTAAAGAGATCTTGTGAACTAAAAGTTCAGCTGTGTTTAAATTACAAATGACAACTTGTTCCAGCAAAAACTTCAAAGCACCGGTCTTCTAAATACTTCCAACAACAGAATTAACTAACTCACTGAAGGTATTAACTTACTGACTACTTGTTGCTATAAAACCAAAGCAATTTTCACATGGTTTCTCTGGTAAGCAAACCAGTATTTTCTTGCTTACATGGAATTAATCCCATCTTTAGGATGATGAAACAGTTATAAAGTGAGTGCTCATAAATGTCATGCTTAGCATGGAAGCTGCAGAAATTGTAGTATGACTAGTGTTAAACTATGAGAACAGAAATTTTGTGCAGTGTTTTAATTTGATTATGTTCGCCGGATGGCAATCCTTTGGCACGCTGATTTCCTCATAAAATTCTTTCATTGTTACAGTCAAGAATCAAAAGTAGCTAAGCCCTTACCCTGCAGTAGTAGTAGAAATGTCATCTTGGCTAGTTTCAGGTAGACAAAACTTCAGTTCACCTTCCTCTGAGCTTGAAAATGTTCTTGGGGACTTACAACTTGGCCTTTCAGAAACCTCCTGAGAACAAAGTGACTTCTCATTTCCCAAGGATTCTAGTGCATTTAAGACTTCACTTTTTTCTGCTTTCTGAAAAATGTAAACACAAGTACCAGAAAAATAATAAACAAAAAGGAGACCTTATAATATCTGTGAAGTTTGGTACTTAGCACTCTCTGAAAAACTCAGTTTTTTGCACTCTCCTACAAAACTCCTCAGTAACTGCTGACTAATGATTTCCTAGTCTTTCCAGGACAAATACATATTTTTTATTTAAGACAAAATAGGTTAAAATGTTATATTTCTTCTGTGCCAGCTCCTATTAATACTTTTTCTTTCTTCCCTGTCAACTCTATAATGCCATCTTGTGCCAGAAAGACATCTGGACGCAGATGTCTCGGATACCAAGAGATTCAGTCACCCTTTTTTCCTCACATATGACCAAGTGAAAAGTAACACAAGTTTTAATGTAGAAAATTTTGCCTTTTGAAAAAAATATTTCAAAAAGTAAACTTTGTATTTTTTAAAAAATCATCAGTATTTCATTTCATAAAAGCAAAAGCTCAGATATAACTAAAGGAAAAAAAACCAAAAAAACCCCAAAGCCTTACATCTTTGTCAAGAGGGATGCCACATTCACTATCACACTGTGTCAAACCTTCTTCTTTGTTGGCATCTTTTTGTGATGCACCTTTACAATTTACATCCAGAACTTCTTTTCTACTAGCTGTTCTTAAATTCGGCTTTGGTCTCTGGAATCGCATCCTCAGTACCTGAGCTGATAATACCACAGTTTTCTCCTCTTCCTTCTGACGATGAGATTCCCTACAAAAACAAGCAAAAGAACAATCAAAGGCATGGGACAATACAGCACACTTGTATACAGCTCTCAGAGTGGTAACAACATTGGTGACATGAAAAAGATACAATAAAAACACAATGATCATCACCAAAAGCCTCTGTATCTCATAAATAGGTAAGCAACGGTAAGTTAACTGCCCCTTCCATTTGAGACCTGGAAAACAAGTTGAGATATTTTAACACGATATATACATTTTAGAAATATCTTCCTCTAATCATGTTTAAAGCTACCTAGCAGATTTTCAGAATATCTGCAGTTGACTATCTTTTTTAAGAGACACTTTGATAGGAAACCAGACCCTGTACTCAAGATTTATATAAGCACACTGAGATGTACCATGGAGACCAACATGGAGAATACAATCACAGGAGTGAGCTTTAGGAAAAGGAATTTTTTTGAAAATTAGGCCAATACTCTAAAGATCAAATTAACATCTAGCAGCATGTAAATTTAATGNGTTGAATGTAAAATGGTATAATACCTAGAGATACTGATAGCTTTGAACCATCCCTTCTCTCCATTAAAGTGAAATAACCTTACCCTGTACTGGAATCTGAAACCTGTTTTGAGACATCTGACAATCCCTTTTCACTTTCATAGCTTTCTGCTTCTGAGGACTTTTCTTGCAAACACTGTCTTGTATATATTGAATTCATCTCAGAATCTGTAGAAACATCTTCTAATGTCACACTGGATGGCTGAATGTCTTCATGAACTGTTAAATCCTAAAACAAATAAAACTCTTTTAAGATTAAATATTTGCTCAATCTTTCTTCTAGGTTACCCGGAAGAAAATGAGAAAGTTTTAATATTTTCTAAAGAAACACTAAAGATGCTTCTTGTGCATCCAACTAACATCAGTGTCTACTATAATAGTAAAAAAGTTATTTTTCTTTTAAATTTCTCTTTTAACTGGTTCATCTTCTGAGACAATTTTCTTTGCATTTCTCTTTTCAGATCTGCTATCATAATATGACAAAGTGAGAGATATTCCATTTCCACTGGTGGTTTTAACTAGGGTAGAGCTGGCTTTTTTCAGCATCAAGTATAGGCCTGTGTTTTGGGTTTATGCTGCACACAGGGTTGAAAATACAAAAATACAGTTTTAATTACTGCTGAGCAGGGCTTACACAGAGCCAAGGCCTTTGCTGCTTTCCGTATTGCCAAGCTGAAGAGGAAGCTGGGAGGGCATGGGAGAATGGGAGGAGACACAGGACAGGTGACCCCAAGTTACCAAAGAGATATTCCATGTCCGGCTGACATGCAGCTCAGTACACAATGGGGGGAATGGCTTCTGTCTTCCTAAGTAACCATTAAGTGTGATGACTGTCAGCTTTCCTGGAGATGGCTGTTTATGAGAAGCAGTAGAAGAATTTCTGGTTGTGCTCTGCACATGAATGTAGCTTCTGCTTTCCCCATTAAACCTTACATCCAGTACTATGGGGTTTATCCCAGCTCATGTTTTCCAGCTTTTACTCTTCCAGTTCTGTCTCCAGTGATGCTGGTGGGCAGTGAGCAAGCGGCTGCTGACTAGAGTTAAACCTGACACCACAGAAAATAGAACCCAAGTGCAAAAATGAGGAAATTTTATTCAGTGTATTCTGAAATAATAAATAGAGCATGCAAAGTCTATCCCTACAAATTATGTACCTAGGTCTTTGTTACCAAGGCTTTTATTAAGGACCCAATAAAACACTGTGCCTAAACAACTGCCCAAGAAACTTACACTTTTGAGGCAGGGATCATTGTTTTTATCTCGATGGTGTAAGACACCTTTTTCTGCTTCTCCACCTTCAGCTGTCCCCTCCTCAGGATCCTTTTCATCTATCAGTTCTTTTTGCCTTGCAACAGCTCTTCCTAGATTTGGTTTTGGTCTCTGTATTCTACCTCTCTTTAGAGGTGTTTGATTCAACACGAACTGTTTGCCATCTTCTTTTAAACCAGCCATTTCATTAGACCTGGAAAAACACATGATGCATGAAGTACATACCACATTTGAAAGTGGGAGGAGGCTTGCAGCATTTTTTCCCCCTTTCTTTTAAATAGTTATTAACATACATTTACCTAAAATCTATTACTAGCTTCCTGAAAGAATAAAATTGGAAGAGCATCTACTAGGGACTGAGAGTTTAAACCTATGTTTGCCCTGTTATTTTCCTCTTCCCACTGGTGAAAGGACACCACACTAGAGAGACCTTTTTCTGATCCAAACAAACCTCTTTGAATTCCTACCTAGTAGAGGCAGATGGACCTAATTTAATTAAGAGTTTCAAAAATATGCAAATATTCATAGTTTTTTAGTGTATATTCAGAAAAACAAGAAATAATTATTTTCTCTTACTAATGTAAAACTATCAGTAGTGCATTATTAGAACTGCTATATTCTTCTACAAATTTTTGTACTGAGCATCAAGTTACAGAGTAGGGTAATGAAACAAAAAAAAAATTTCAAAAATATTTTTCTGGCAGATCCAGATCATTTTCACACCCAGTTTTATATCCATCCATCCATCCATCCNTTAAAAGAAAAGTTTGAGGTTTTGTTTCTGTTCTTGGTTTAGGTTATTTTCAGGATCTTTTTGTGGGGGACTATTTGGGGCTAAGTTGGCTTTTTTTAGTTTGGTTTTTTTACAATCTCTTCTGTAAAACGTATTATTCCTTTTACACTACTCCCACTTTTACAGCTGCTGCCACTTCACTGAAGAAAAATACATAACTTAATAAATATGCGCATGACACTGCCCACATATTGGATTTTCTTCTTCCTTTTATTTGACATCTAACACTTAACTACACTTTAAAAACACTTACTCCTACTATTTAAATACTTAACCACTGGAATGGATGCCTTTTAATATTAAAAGTGAGTAGTTAAGGCTTGTTTTAGTTTTCAAGGGACTAAGTTTTCAGCTTTTTTACATTTACCATGACTGACTTATAATTTAAAAGTACCACTTTAGAAATAAAAATGTTTAATGTACGTTTCATAAATTAATGAATATTTCTATTTTGCCCTCAATTTCTGTACTGCAGAAGTTTCTTCAAAATCTTCTCTAACTACCATGCTACAAAATACTACCAGAAGTGAAAAGAATGATAAACTGAAGGACAGCAGCACTTATCTTCTTATTTTTCTCATACTTACTGAGACACTGTCACCAGGTCTTTTTCATCTTTTCCTGCAGCGTCTTCACTGGTAACATCAGATCTATTATCTTGGCCATTATTCTGAACAGAAACAGAGTATTATGACGTGAACTTTCTTACATTCATAAAGTACAGCATCACCTAACTGACCAAGTAACTGTTCATAAGAGGAGACAAAATAGATTGCTGATGACACTATTTACACAATATATGCACAATTACAGGGTAAATTTCTCAGTCAGACAGGTGCAGTAAAAACTAGAGCAAACACCTGAAGCTGTATTTGCTGCACAACATGAAAGACTACTGGTATCTACTGTTTGTGTAACAGACTCTCACCATAGCTGAGGTTACTAAGCCATACCACCCTGTCACTGAAAGCAGGTTAAGTGGCTAATTCCTGGTCATACTCAAGAACAAAAAAGTAAAGAATCAAAAGGTAACATTACTGTTGCACCCAGCAGCTTTTTAGATAACGCATTACATTCAGTTATGTTACTTTATTAAATACCTTCTCCTTTTCCTCCTTAGCCTGTAGATGGGATATTTCATCATTTCTTGCATCTTTTTCAGGCTCTTTCCTTCCAGATGCTCTCGAAACATTAGGTTTAAATCTCTGTCGATATCCTCTAACCACTGTCTTTGCAACTGCAGTTTTTTCAGGTTCTCTGCACAAAAGATGCACAACAATAGTGACATTTACTCCATAATATTTAAGCCTATCTAACCACGCAATGTCTTGCACAGATTTCTTTACTGGAATTGTGCTGTCTTCAAAAAGATTTGCCCTAACGTATGCAAGTTGGTTCACACAAGAAACAAGCTTTATTTAGTCTTACAATGTGTGAAAACTCAATTAATCTACATACTAGAAAGAGATTAATTTGTCACACAAGGGAGGAACCTAACCAGATTGCATACCACAGCTGCTTCTGCAAGCACCAGAAGCAGAGACATTATCTGAGAACTGAGGCTAAGAGGAAAGCAAAGCCAGAGTTATCTCTCCCTCTCAAATTACAGGCACTGTTGGCACTTCATAAAGTATTGCTTTCACCAGCTTTCCAGAAAAGAAGTACATACCTTCTACCTTAGCATTACCTGATATAATAAAAAAAAAAATGCTAAAGTCAATTTTGAAATTTATATTAAAGCTTCATGGTTATTACTATCTTCTTCTAAGAGAATTAAATGGAATAAACTAACAATTATTGTCAGTTAATACCAGGAGACTGGAAAAGTGATCTTAGACTTACTGAGATGCAGTACCCAAATCCCTGTTCTCTAATTCTGTGGCTTCATTTCTGTTTCTTCTACTGTCCTCTTCAGAGCACTGGAATTGAGGAAAAGAATATTACTCTTTGACAAGTGTGCAGGTATCACAGCAGCAGTTCCCAAAATGTTATTTTTAAGACTGTCCTTNTTCAAGAGCATCACAGACTGCATGTGTCAAGACACTGAATGCAGCAAGACAACTAACAGGAAAAAAGGAAAAAAAAAAAACCCATTGCATCTTTCTGTTATTAAAAGTCAGACTACAAAGTTATGAAAAGAACATCAAATTAACCTTAACAACTTTGCTGGCTTTCAGTGGCAACAACTTCAAAAACGTGAAGGAAATATTTCCTGCTATTAAATAAATAGGAACATTTCTTCTCCTAGGGATTCACAATTCATGTCAGTGTGATTAATTTTACATAGAAACAATATAAATCTGCCCCATATGCAATGTTTTGCATCTGCCTCTTAAGATTGGGAGCTACTTTGTTATATTCTCCCTAGAACAGGACAAATAAAGCTCTGAAAGTCTTTATCATCAGAGTGAGCTGCCCTTCAAAAAGGAAAAGACAGAAGTATGAAAATCAATTTAGCATTAACCAGTACCCCATCTCTAATCACCTTTAAAAAACTGTATCATGAAATAAGAATTCAATGACCATACAAAAATTGAAACATTAGGCACAGATGTCTTTAAATACCATTACTCAATGTAAGAAACAGTCACCAAAATTAAGTTCATAAAGGAGTACAGATAAGACAGAGATATTTTGGAGTATCTTCTATCTGAGAAACTTGCACTAAGTTCCAAAGAGGAACAGTTTCCAAATAGGAAAGAAGAAATACACCATATGCATGATGTGTACAGCTAACAAGTTCTGATGGACAACCACCAATGTCAAAGTGATCAGGCCCTTCTATTAAAAAAAAAAAAAACAAAAATCAAATTTTACAGCCAAGCTTTACCCACCATGTGGCAGAATTTCTTCATTTTCTTGCTGGCTGTAGAAAGACTAGGTTTTATTTCTCAAAGGTTAGCTAAGTCTTTCTCCCTGTTTCTACCTAACATTTAGATCTTACCTAATGCACTACTACTCTGTAATCAAGATTTCTACCAAAAAGCTTCACTGAATACAGAAAACAAGTTATCATGATCTGACTGGCTCAACCTGCTATGGTCAACTGGAATTACATTCAAACTGAGTACATACAGGTTTAGTTCAAGTGCCACCACAAAGTAAAATAACTGCACTTACATGATTTCAGACTGTGAACTACCTTCTGATGCACTCTGCTTTCCGTCTGCTTTTTCTGAGGGATGTGTATCTTCGTTCTGAGGAAGAAAAGAAATGTTGTAGAAAATAAACAATAAACTTAGATGATTTTCTACTGTAATGTAAAGAAAAGCAAAACCAAGACTGCCACAGTGGTTGAGACTGGAAGAGTCTGATAAGGTTTTCTAGTCCAAACTCCCTGATCAAGCGTAGTGCATTAACCTGGGCAAGATGCCAGGCACCCACCAAATCTGCTCACTCACTCCTCTCTGCAGCTGGACAGTTGAGAGAAAATTTAACACAAGGCTCATGTCTGGAGATAAGGACCAGGAGAGAGACTACTCCTTAAATACGATCAGAGGCAAAAAAGGCTCAAGTTGGAAATTCAAAATTAATTTGTTACAAAGAAAATCAGAGCAAGGTAATAAGTAAAATACATCTTTAAAAACACCTTCCCCCAATCCCCCCTCCCTCCTTCCAGCTCTACCTCCTACCTCTACTCCCAGCAGTGCAAGGAGTTGGGGAATGGGTGTTTTGGTCAGTTCATCACCCCAGGCTGCTCCCACTGCTCAGGGAGAGGTAGTCACTTTCCTGCTGCACCCGGGATACCTCCCATGGGGAGGGAAGTTCTCCATGAGCTTCTCTGACATGGCTCCATCTCATGGGCACCAGCCCCCTCAAACTGCTGCGGCATGGGTCACTCCTCCACGGGGTGCAGCCCTCCAAGGACAGGCTGCTCCAGCCTGGGAGCAGGGCCCCTCTCTCCACGCGTCTCCCACAGGCTCACAGCCTCCTCCAGGCATCCCCCTGCTCCAGCACGGAGCTCCTCCATGGGCTGCAGGGGATCTCTGCATCCCCTGAGGATCCCATGGGCTGCAGGGGCACAGCTGCTTCACCATGGGCTGCACCACGGCCTGCAGGGGAATCTCAGCTCCAGCGCCTGGAGCACCTCCTGCCCCTCCTCCACTGACCTTGGTGTCTGTAGAGTTGTTCTTCTCAAATGTTCTCTCTCTGCTCTGGTTGCAATTACAACTCTGCAATCCCTTCTTGTTTTGAATTCTTCTTAAGTGTGTTATCACAGAAGCATAACCATCACTTTCAATTGGCCCAACCTTGGCCAGCAGCACATTCATCTTTGGAGCCATCAGGGATTGGCTCTGCTGGGCATGGAAAAAGCTTCCAGCAGCTTCTCACAGAGGAGCCCCCTCTAACCCCTTGTTACCAAAACCAGGTCACACAAAACCATCAAGGCACCTGGAGCTGGTTGCCAAATACTGTGTCCAGACAGCTTCTGTATCTTGCCAAAGATGGAGACTCCACAGTCTCTCTGGGCAGCCTTGTGTGGTGTGCAGTGCCAGTGCTTGATAACCCTCTCTCCCAGTGAAACAGAATTTCCTGGTGCTCAGAAGGAACCTCCTGTCTTGCATTGTTTGCCCATTGTCTCCTGTCCTGTCACTGGGCACCGCCACAGAAGAGCCTGGCCTTGTCATGTTTGCACCCTCCTCTTGGGTTTTTGTGGAACCGTTGAAGAGATCCCCCTGAGTCTTCTCTCCTCTTCTGAGGCTGAACAGTTCCTGCTCCTTCAGCCTTTTGTCATATGAGAGATGCTTCCACCCTTTACCATCTGTGTGACCCTTTGAGAGGCTGTTGTCTAGTGTGTCCAGGTCTCTCCTACCTGGGAGCCTAGAACTGGTCAGTCCTCCAGGTGTGGCTTCATCAGTGCTGAACAAGGGGCAAACCTGCTGGTAACGCTCCTCCTGCTGCAGGAGTTTGCTCCTGCAAAGGAGTTTGCTGTCTGTGCAGTCACAGCACCTTTCTGGTTCATGTTCAACTCAGAGACCACCAGGACAGCAGGATTCTTTTCTGCAAAGCTGCTTTCCGTCTGGCTGGCTTGCAGCATGCCCTGCTGCCTTGGGTTGTTCCTCTCTTAGTGCAGAACTTTGCATCTCCCCTTGCTGAACTTCCTGAGGTTCCTGCTAGCCCATTTCTCCAGCCTCTCCAGGTTCCTCTTGAGTCCAGTACAACCTTTGGGTGTCTCTGTCTTTGGAAAGCAATTCCTTCTAGATCTGCCTAATCTGTAAACTTGCTAAAATTACACCTTGCTCCATTATCTAAATCATTTGTGGAGCAGCACAAACAACCCACAGCATGTTCGACTCAAATCAGTTTCCAACACTGCGCCAGTAAGAACATGCCAGCAAAATCCTGCTCCAAGGCCTAGCTGCTCATATTGCAAATTATTTATAAACATTGTATTTGATTTATTTATACATTTATATTCAGATTTAAGTAATTAAACTGTTCAGCTGTTTAAATCATCTATGAGGTAAGTCAGGCATGCATAATATATTCTCTGAATATATTTAGGTTAACAGACAGCCCATTAAGCCCAAGAAAATTGAGAGTATTTCAATTTTGCTGATGTTCTTAGCCCTGCTGATTGTTTTCTACCTGGTGGTGAAAATATCACAAAAAAAGCCAAAAAATACCTTTGAATTACAAACCACTTTCAATGATTAAGAGCATGATCTTGAGAAGAACTACATAAAAAAATAATAGTACCTTTGATTCCGTAGTTTCTACAGACTGTGTTTCCTTGTTTCTAATATCTGAAACTGGTAACTCTGGAATCTGGCTTTCCCGTGATGTATCATCTCTAGTATCTCTGGTTATCAATTTAGCAGGTTCTGCTTCTAGTACAGCATCACTGCTATCTTCAAGGCTGAAATAAATAAAAGCATACAGGAACATTACTGTACTTGTAGAATAAAAGCTATTTCTGCTTACAGACAGAGAAAGCTGCATAAAAAAACCAATGCAATTTTCACACTGAATTACCCATATTTCAGAGAATCTCATGAAGCTTTAGTAATGTTTGCAGACGATGAGCTTTAAAACAAGTTTTGTACTCTTACACTGCAATTATAACCTGATGTTAAAATCTCATCTGATTATTCTAAACTGATTGTTTTTAAGAAAATAAACTTTAACATGAACAACTGTATGCCAATGTTTTTTTCCTCTGATCTTTTTAACAATCTAGGTTGAGTCCAAAGGCAAATAACTGTCTCTCCATTTACTTCTACTGAAGCATTAAAGAAAATGGAAATTTCTGGGAATTTGCATAAAGTAAAAAACAATTACAATACAGCTAAATACAAAAAATTAACACCCAAATTTTGAAGTGGTATCATAATGAATTTTAAGATTTACCATTTTCACCATTTTACCATTTAATAAACAAGCATTCACTTTCTGTTTAATAGAAGTATGCCCAAAACTGAACCCAAAAGCTTGCCTTTCGCCCAAGTTCTACATAAACAAAATCTAAGCAGCATTCCTTTGCCACAAGAATAATTTTGTTACAGATAAAAATTCCAAGCATATAGTAATTCAACTTAGCAACACTATCAAGCAGTGCTTCAAGAGAAATATTAGAAGTTAGGATAAAAAAATGGTCTTTCTAAACACTCTTTAAAAAAGAAGTAACTTTTGGAAGTGACTTTATAAATTATGTACATTAATTTTGCAAGGGCAGCCCATTAGGGCAAAGAATATTTTGAGTATGTAAATCTTAAACAGCTTACTAAACCCCAGGACAGTCCTCAGAAACCTACACATTCTGTAGTAGTTAAATGGAGTTTACAATGAAAAGAAAAAAATAAAACAAATATTAAAACTTGAAACTATTGTTTTGCCTAAGTTTTCCATTATAAACATTACCTGCATAAACTGACACCACCTTCTCTCTCCATTTGGTTATTCACTGGTGAACAGGGCTCTGATCTCTCTTCCTCTGTTACAGCAGTCTCATTTTGTTTTCCTTCAACAGCACAATCCACTTCTTCTCCACAGGTGGTATGATCATCACTGCTTGCATGTATCACTTTTTTCCCTGATAATTAATAAGAATTAAATCAGTTTGGACATTCTGGGAAACAAGTAATCAAATCCCAGCTACAGTGAAGAAGAGTTAATATAAGAATAAAATTCCACTAAAAGTGTAAGCATTAAGAGTTAAGAGAACTGTCCCCATCTAAAACAAAGTATGTTTATATTCAGAATGAAAGCTGATTTTAAAAGGCATTGTTCCATAACCTCCTACAAGGAAGATCAGCAATATAAATCAAAGACCAAAATCTGACTTTTAAGTTTGCAATGACTTTACATAAAATTTCTGTTAGAACATTTGAAAGCATTTGAGCAATTTTTGCCTCTTACTTTTATTAGAGGACTTCCCTTCTTCAGCAGTTTTTGAGGGAACAGGCATTTCTTCTGAAATATTCTCCACTTCCTGTTCAAAATCATCTTTTCTCTTCCTTTTTCTCTTCTTTTTTGCTAATGCTGGCTCTAATGCAACCTGTTCTGCCTGTTCAGAAACGCCCAGAGAGTCCTCATTTTCCTTCTCAGCTGTCACACCATCTGCTTCTGTTTCCGCATCAGAAATTCCAGCTTCTTGAAGTTCATCTTGATCGTTAGCAGCTTCTGTGCTGGCAGCTTTTGCTATGGAGACAATATGGCTCTTGGTTAATGGACTTGTGGAGTACTGGGAGCCACAAAGGCATTTCTACTAAAATCAGTTGTCTGCTCATGTACCAGTCACTGCCAATCCACTGCCAGGCGTATGAGCAGGACTGGGGATCTGACTTGCCAGAAAAGCTCCAGCGTAGATTAACTTCAGCATTTGATACAAAACACATTCTGTATATAGGACAACATTCCACCAAAAGAAAGTCAATATGGGATGTAAAGCCAATTCAGTAACTGCTATTGTACCTGTGCTTTTTTTTGCAGTTTATACAGTCACATTTGGATTCAGGGAAAACAGACATTGCTATTCCTATAAATAATTATTCTATGTCTGCAGAAATAGGTGATGATGGTTACAGAAGGTACATCATACAAAAGGAATTTTTAATCAAAAAATGTGTAACAGTTGATCATTCTAGCTTATATAAAAAAGCTGAAATATCTAGCTAATAATTAACAAGTTCTTTTCTGAGTTTAATGAGCTTCTAAATTTTTTCTCTCCCCTATTTTAAGAACATTTTGTCTTCATCCTGTTTTTAACCTCCCAGAAACTTTATTTTCTCTTAGTCTTAAGTGAACTTGTTTCCCTGTAATTAAGAAGTCCAAAATACAAGAGAAGTAGAAGAGCATACTCTCTTTGCTTTATGCATGACACACATTTAATCTACCACTGAAGTACAGAAACAAGACTTCTCGGCATGGTTTTCAGTCCTAATACATGGCATATTTTACTTAATCAAATCCAAAACCAAGACTATAGAAAAGCAGCAACTATTTCAATTTTAGAAGATGCTGCTTCCTAGTTAACATCCCTTTTAAAATATGTTCATTTTTTTGTTTCACACCACCACTTACAAAAGGATAGGTTCTTGTGGAACAAATAAGAATTATCAAGAAATGTATGAAATGGCTCAATATAATTATTTTTAATTAAAACACATCCGTCAAAGGTCCTTTCCCAGATACTCAGGTAGCAAGACACAGTGGTGATCAACAGTAATCAAACATAATCTTTTTTTTGAACAAATCAGAAAGATAAATTTACATGATTCTCTGGAAAGAACCATACTCCCCAGACTCAGGAAATTAAACTGCTATTAAAGGAGAAGGAAAATCCTTAAAATAATAGGATTTTAAATGCAAGAAAACTTTCAACACCTAAGAGTTTGCCAAAAATATGATTTTGGCACAAAAATTTGACAAGTGAATTCATTAGCAACTCAAGATACTTACCAACTGATAAATTACAATATCAGCCCTTCAAATTGTGGAAGAGCATAATTTTCACCATGGCATCATGCTTCTGCTCTGTTACTAATTATTACCATCCTGTACATCAGTAAACTACAGCTGAAAAAGTTACACTTTGAAGCCAAGATCTTCTTGTCCTGTCCACAACAGGAAGGAAAATGTGACGCCCTATGTGATTTTCCCTTTGCTAGCAACACATTACTGACGACTGCTCTGTAATGCCATCTCAAGAACTCTTTGAAAGTACCTTTTGACTTCTTCTGTGGTCTTGGAGACTTTTTTTCTTTAGGCTTCTGGCTTTTAACTGTTTTTTGCTTCCTCTTTCCCTCATCTGCTAAGACCTTCTCAAGCAGCTGGGCAAAGAATTCAAAATCAAAGGGTCGTTTTTCTTCTATCAGATTAAAGCAAAAAATAGAACAGAGTTCAAAGCTGGTTATTTTTTCGAGTTTAATCTTTGTAAAATGATCAGTGGTACATGACATAACAATAAAATATAAAGGTTATATACATTGAACCTTAAACAGAGAATTCTTTAAAGTATTTTTTATCCACTTGACCGGGGGCTGAAGTTGACACAAAGATGACTGGATTATGGTAGTTTGGTTTTAAAGAACAAGCTATGAAACTAAGCAGTTCAGAAAACTTAAGAACTGACAAATACATAAACTGTACCCTAGTACCAAATAATGTATTAACATGCTGCTGTAGAACAAATGTACCTTATTTAACTAAAAACAGAAAGTCTTTCAGGAGTCTCAAAGCAATTTACAATAAACAACTGTGCTAGAAATTCCCGTGAATAAGAAAAATTTTCTTTAACTGAAAAAACAGAATGCAGTTTATATTAATCTCACTTAGCAGACAGCTTGAAAAGACAAACCTAAAGAATGTTATTGTGAACTATGCTTGTTATGAAAACCTAAGATTCCACAATTATGAGCTAAGACTTTCTTCTATGTAATTCAAACAAGGCATAACACAGAAATTACCACGAAAATAGATGGCTACCATTTAATGACTCACTGTTGGTAGGGAATATTTACTTACTGAAAGCTTTGTCTATTCTCCATCCGTTAGCTTTTTCCTCACGTTTGAACTTGTTCTAAAAGCAGATACAGAGTTGTGTTTATCGTTAAGCAAGAAATGCAACAATACGTTGTACAAAATGGCAGCTCAAGCTAAGCCTGCAGTGCAACAAACCAACTACAGTCATTGAAATTCACATGAAATACCCACAGAACACCAGTTTTTAATTAATTTTTAAATATAAAACCTGTTGCCATAGCTATCACCAGCTATACTTTTGTTATTTTCTACACCTTTTCCTGACTTTTAATCTGAGCAAGGTTTGAAATATCAAAGACTTTCCCAGCTGTGTACAACAAAAGCCCCTCACCAAACAGCCATTTAGATGTAACAACATTCTTTAACTAAAATAAAGTAGGTTTAAGTATGCTACATTTAGTAGATATATTCATTGAAATTCAACCAGCATTTCAATGTTTCAAATACTTAAAACCTCTTGAAACAGGTATCAGGAAACAAGCATTATGGTGGAGAAAATTCACACCAAACTTAGGAACACTAGCAGAGGTAGCAGGGGAATGCAATTAAGGAAAAAAAAAAAGTAAAACCAGATGTTTAATTGCTTTATTGAGTGTTTACCTTAATTTCTGCTCTGGCTCTGTGAGGAAACAGCCGCCCAATCAATGAGAAGTCTGTTCCTACCATACTGATAGCTAAAAAGAACATGTCTGTTTCTAGAAGGGAAAAGAAAGAAAAAATTACACAAACTTAAATATTTATCAAACCATCCTTCTTGCTATCAGAAATAAAAACACCTTGCAAACTTAATGTCATAAGATCAGTAGCTCTGAGGTTGTCTACTGCAGCTGCAAGTCTGGGTAAGTATACATGGAGTACGTTTGTTACTTTACCTAGGTTCCTCTAATAACATTTGCTGAGTAACTATCAACAGAAATTGTCTAATCTATTAGAAAACTGCAGAATGTGAAATGTGCTTTCTAAAGCTAGCAAATCAAAGCTAATCAACCCCAAATTGTTCATGTCCAATTTTATTATGAACACAAGTACAGACAGAAATCAGAAAAATATCACATAAATCTACCATCTCCAGGAAAAGAGTGCATTCCAAAGAGAGCACAGTGAATTCTGAAGCCAGTTTTTCCATCTACAGCAGTAAAAAGTAATTTCCAATTATAAAAAGTCTTGCACAGTGTTGTAAGCCTAGAGATAACAGTCAATTCACTGTTGTAAGCAGGAGTAATGAAGAACCCACCTGACCCACTCATAAGAACACAGATGTCTACCTGCACTGAAACCAGCCCACACAGAAATACCTCCTGCCCATGCTGGAAGAACCTGGCTAAGTACCATACAGAACTCAAATATATGTAAATCAGAATCCAAAATCGTGCTCTTGAAAAAGCAGACTAGCATTTCCTCAGTATCTAAACATCCACGGCACAGAGAGAGCACAGGTAGCCTGCACATTAAAAGGCACAGAATTTTTTTAAATGCTGGTTTTCACAGTAAATACAAGAGCTCTGCCTGTTGTAAGAGAATGGAGGGTTGAGACGACATAGGATGACACACTTACTCTCCTGGGGACAAAAACTGTTATGTATAAAGCATAGGTGAAAACGACAACTTTTACAGACTCCAAACTTGGAAACAAAAATATACTCACCTTTATTTGACCATGGTTTTGTGTAAAAACTCTTCCTGAAGCTAGAATATGTAGTTGTAGAGCCACGCTCAAAGATGGGATCATTTTCTTCTACAACACATGGACCTTTTGTTCTTAGAACTTCTACAGTTAAGCTGGGAAAGAAAACACATCAAGAAGACTTATCTCAAAATACTGCTAAGAAAATACATAGAATACGTTTGAAAGGCAGCTATTCACATTTTTTTTCCCCACAAGTGAGCATTTCTACTGTGCAATTAATTTAAAAAATTACTCTAACATGTACTTTAACAGAAGAGTGCAGCAAGAAAACACTATCCTATTCACCCTCTGTAGTAATTGGCTTTTTCTGTTTTATAAGATATAATGCAGACAGATATAATTGCATAGCTTAAAAATCCCCTGACTTTTTAATATTCGAGAAATCTATTTTGTAAAACCATGAGAGCCTCTCAATATCCTTCTACAATACTTTCAAATTCCTTTACCATGCCCTCTTCATCCTTCAATCTTGCCCTAAATATCGTGTTAATACCTTTGGTGAACTCAGAAATTTGATAATCTACTTTTTAAACATCATATTCTATGCAAAGTTAGTGGAAACACTGAGAGAAGAATAAAGCAGCAATAGGCAAGATGCACAGCTGGCGTAAATTGCACTGATAGCCAAATAACAGTAAGCAGATACATGTTAACTGTGAGATGCAAAAAAGTCAACAAAAGACAATTTGAAGTCTGACAATCTTCAATGTTCATTCACAGTAATAAAATGTATCATCTTCCTCTCTACCTCCTTCTCCAAAAACATTTCTCATAAAGTATGCCACTATAGAGATGCAGCTTACTGCTGCTCATATTTTCCCACATCCTTGCACTGTTTCTAAGTCCGCGCAGCTCAACTGTCAAACATACACTCCCTACTCATCCCAGTCCAAGGCAGTCATCTATTTACAAACTGAGCTGCAATGCAGTACTGTCCATGGGCCAGGCACACAACTTGTCACCTTTCTTCATCCAAGATGATTGAGCCATCTTCTGCTACTTTCACACGAGGAACGAGAAGTGGGCCATCCTGACTCTCTTCCCCATTCTCTTCTTCCTCCTCCTCTTCTTCATGATCAGGAGTACTTTTCTGTTCTTGTCTAATATTTTTAAGACAGCACACAAAAATACTGTTAAGTGTTTTGAATTGCTGCTCAGTATGTCAGACATTCGACAGTTTGATGAACCACCCAGCATTGCAAGACATCAAGAAATCAGTCAATACATGAACTTTGAAAACTACTTTTCGTTTTACTGTAAAATGGAAATATGCAAAACTTAACACTGAAAGCAAAAAGTTCTTTAACTACGCTAGCTGCCCAAATTACAACTTTTATAAATTAGGCTGTGATGTTTAAACAGTTAAATAATATCCCTACACTGTTAGTATTATCACAGAAATGCAGGTTTTTGTACACCAGAAAACTTTTCGACTATACTTCATCATCAAGACTTACTCTTTCATTTGATTCAGTGCAGAACTTCTTTCTGTTCTCCTTTCTTCAACCAATGAAGACCTAGAAGTCACAGAAAGCTAGAGATGATTGTTTGCACGACACATTTCCGCTTTCTTCCACAAAACTGGATTTTAGTGGACAATGGACGAAGAAACACAAAGCTTTTTTTTTTTTCCCAGATCTTTGTATTACATCTAGAGTGAACTACACAATCACCACTGCTCAGTAAATTTTGCCCTTTTTGTACAAGCAAGGACAAAAAAAGATATATTTCAAGCAGAAATCCCTTTTAAGGATACAGGGAAATATAAGAGCATCTTGCTTTTTACCTCCTTAGGGACTATTTAGTGTAAAAGAAAAAATAAGGGAAGTGATATATAAAACACACAAGCACACAAACATTAACAACCAGACATAGCAGACAACACCAGAAAACTCATCTACTACTGAAAGAAGAGGACTTGGGTAACTGTATTTCTGTTTATGTGATTGCTTTTGGTAGTTGCAGGAACTACCTGCCCTGTGTGCGGCAGCCTGTGCTGCATTAGTGCTCCCTGCATGCACCTCAGACCTCCTACTGGTGAAACATGTCAGTGGAGCAGCGGCAGCTGCATTCCTCCACATGGAATGTAAAGACCTAAGGGTCTTGCAGTGCATTTTCACCACCTAGAAGGAGAAATACTGAGCTTCCCAAGTCCACTGGGTCTGGTGAGCAATTGTAACATCCCTAACAGCCACAACTAAAAATTTCACAGCAGGCAGTTGGAAAAAAAAAAAAAATCTACTATTCTGTGTTTCTGCAGAGATAAATGAACACTAGGGACAGATTCATGTTTGTGTATTACAACAAGTACACTAAGCTCCATCCTCACTTCTTTACTAGAATTAAGCAGACTGAAAGCTAGAAGCTAGTCTAGAAGATTTTGTTTCCATTGCAACAATACTGTATCTGTGTTAATACTCCGTATTATAAGATCAAAAAGTAATTTAAACTAAGGAGAGAGAAAAAAGTCATACTTACTTCATAGGATTATTTTCTGGCAGGTAGTATATTAAGTCTCTCATGGTCATTTTAGAACGATCCGGTGGAGAACGTCCTTCGATTACTAGAGGCCTGTGTTTCAATTTCTTCCATATAAACCAAAATGAAACAAAAGAACACAACAAATGCTTAGATTCACCCTAGAAGTATTTTATAGTTCACAAATTATTATTACTTTTGTTTGTTTCCAAAGTACCCCATTCAGTGAACTTTGTTGTACACACACACACACACAAGGCTCCTAACAACCAAAACAAGACTTTCTTAAAAGTGTCCCTTTCTCAGAGACAGTATTACAGACCCTGAAACCACTTACCCCTTCAGAAGCATTCCATACTTGGCACAAATAAGTTAAACGTTGTTCAAACTTACAGAGCTCTGACAATGATCAACTTGAAAAAATATGACACATCCCAAATCCAAGCTTCCTGCAACACACTTCCCTGTTGTATTACAAACCATTAAATTTTCAACACTGGAATGCTGACTATAAAATAAAACCAGGTGTCACATCAAAAAGACTTGTAGTCTAATCAAATAAAAAGATAGGAAATTCCTTGTAAAATCTGTGCTATTAGTGAACAAAGTGCTGCTACTGCTTAAACAGAATAAACACACAGAGGTAAGGTGTGACAGGCCACTAGCAGTAAACAGCTGACAATCATCAGAAAACACTACTGCAAAGAGCTAATGTATGCAAGGTGAATGTCTTGCTTCACAGATAAGCACTGCTCAACACAGAAGCCTTACCATCCTCTCTTTCTTCAGCTCTTCTTTAAGCATTTCTCTTAATTTCCGTGCTTTGAGGATCCTTTCACGGTCAGAACATGTTCGTTTGACTTCCTCGGAAGGTTTCACAGGTAGCTTTTCCTCTTGCGTTCGTGATTTTTCCTGTGCTGGTCTCTCCTTGAGAGGAGAGGGTAAATTCTTCTGCAAGCTATCATCATTTTTCTGAGCAGTGACACCAACAGTTTGCTCTTTGTTCACAGACTTTTTTAGAGGTGAAAACTGTGGCACTTGTGGCACAGGTGTTTTCTTCTCCGGAAGCATAGGAGACTTTACAGAGCTTTCAACATTACTCTTTTCTGATGGGGAGGGATCCTTCTGAAGTGAAGCACTGCCATCAGAAGCCTGTGATGTTCGCCTTTGCAGTTTAGGTGCAGAACGCTGAGCAGACAATGGTCCAGCTCTGGGTTTGACAAGATTTGGCATGGTGGAGATACGTTTTCTTCTCTGCGTAAGCATCTCTGCAGGTTTGCTAGATTCCCCAGCATCACTTGTATTGTCTGCCTTGCCATCGCTGGAAAATTTAAGAGAGTATTCTGAAATTCCTTAAATTGATAGATTTGCTACTTTCAAGGTGTGTTTATGGGCCAATCAGTATAAACACTACACTCCAGGAAAGCAGTTATGTAGAAAAAGCCATGCTAGGACCAACCTGTAGCTGGTACTTCCTTATTAAGTATAATAAAAATTATACTTATTAACTTATTAAAAATAATGAGCTCTAAAAATTGGCATATTATTTTCTAATAGTAATCACTGATCAATAAGCTACAAGAGTAACACATTCCCACACCACCATCTCTTTTTTTGGAAGGCTCTCTTCTTTCAGCTGAAAGCATCAGTACCATAAAGCTTAAGAAAAAATTACCCACATAACATAGACAACATATTAAAAACACTTTAACAAAGCTGTATATAAGAGTCGTTTGATGACTTTTATTACAATAATAAATTACTTTTAAGCATTTGCAAGTAGATGATACATGAACTGTGACTTCCAGAAAAACTTCAGCAGTCAAACTGCTGCTCACACTTAATAACTCTTAGCTTCCCTGGAAAACTTTGTATGTAAATACTTTTTCTACCACTTATGCAGAAATAATTTTCAAAGCGCAAGTAAAACTGCCAACCATTATGATCATCCCAAATCTGCTGACTCCACCAGTGTTCACCTTAATGGCTGTGGCTCACAGCAAGACTGCAGTACAATTATAACTGAGTCATAAAGAGAGGGGTTTTTAATTTTAGCATAGCTGGAACTATGCCTTGTTTCTATACATAAGGAACAAAGAAACCCATGGTTCACTTGCATATTTTTAAAAATTGTCAGAAGAAAATGCTTTCCAAGAAATATAAAAAAGTATAAAAACACAGTGAAACTTTTCAAAATTATCTCCAGCTACTGTCTGTGACTCAGGCAAATGCTGCAGATGATATGTTTGCATTTAGCAGCCTCTGTTAAATGGCCAAATCAATTTGCCTCACACCCTGAGTTCATACACATTTTCAGCACACCCAGGGTAAAGAGTTTAGAGGGCTTGTTACATGGTGCCTATTTATGTGTTTTGAATGAGAACCCTGCAAGTTCCACTCAACACCCACTGTTCTTTGTACAGCAGGAGACAATGGAAAATAATTATTCATTCACCTTCTCCATACCACCTGTGTTATGCGGAGTTTTTAATCAGAGTGCAACATTGGACTTCTGAACGGTTAAATACAACTGAACAGAAAGTGTATCAAAAATTAGAATTCTCTTGCACTTATAAAATGTTTACTTCCTTGATAATTAACAAAAATTATTCAGTATAGAGAAGACAAAACAATGTAAAGTCATTGATGCTAAAGACACAGACTTGAGCAGCTGTGAGTGTAGAGATCAGATCCTGATTCTGCTCCTCTTCCCCTCACAAGGATGTTGTGACCGCAGTGAGTTCTCCCCTCAGTCTCCTCCAGGCTGAG
>VWZN01009071.1:0-28087 GCA_013396955.1 Regulus satrapa
CATATATATATATATATAAATGTCATTATGCTGAAGGCTTCTTCTGTATCTAAGGAACTGGAGCATTTAATGGCTTTTTTTCCCCCATACACAGCAATAATTTTTATCCTTTCATTCCTATCAGACACTAATCTCTAGTTTCAATTCCCCCCCCCATCATTATGATTTTAAACCAGACATAGGACAAAGTTGGTAGCATTTAGAGAAAAGAAAAAGGATCTTCAGAACCCTTTAAGGGGTGTGCTAAATGTGCCCTGCCTTTCTCTGCCAGCTGTCAGTGCTGGTTTTGATCAGGTACTTTGCCTTGTGTGAAATTTTCTTGCCAGCAATTTTCTATTTCTGTTGCAATAGAAAATAAGAATCTGCCATCATTCAAGTTCGTGTTATTATTCAAATCTGATCCTATAACACAAGAAAACGTAGGCAGAGCTAAGCTCAGTGACCGGAACAATTGCAGAGAAGGCCTCTCCTTCCTACAGTGACACTACAACTATTCCTGTTAGTATTCCTGAGTCACTTGCTTCACTAAATGAGGTGCCCAGATTTCAGAAGAGCAATCAGGAATGTTGGAATGGGCAGCTGGAAAATGAGGAGCTGTTAAATTGTCAGTGGTGAGAAGTCACAGCGGAGTGTGCGCGTTCACTGTGTGTCACCCCCCGGCAGTCTCTGAGGGCACGTGGTTGTGGTTTCTGACCCTGCAGCTGGAGCGTGTAGCTGGTGTTGGGGCAGTCACTGTGCCCCATGTCCAAGATGTCTTGGCTACCGTCACTGAAACCCCAGGTCTGGATCAGTCTCGTGCTGCTTTCCATGCCAAAGAAAGTATTGCTGACTCTGTTCTTGCTCTTCTTTCTGCCTGTGTGACTGCACATGCCCAACACACACAATCTTTTACAAAGTCTAGAGGACACTGTTAATGTTCAATGGTGCTGTATTGAAGCTTAGGATAAAGGCACAATGTGCAAAAGTTTGCACAGAATGTTGGGGGAACAGCGTGTCTTAGGCGCTTTGTGATCTAAAGCGACAGAAACGGGCAAAGCCGGAAAACAGGGAGAGAGATTACCACATACCAGGAAGCTTTTAGGACCATAATATACTTACTTGTTCCCTTTTCGTGTTGAGCATTTACAAGAGACAAGTGCCAAGGTAGGAGCAGAAAGGAAATCTGTGACATATGATTTGACACGTTGCATGGATTTCATATGCTTAGGTATTTTTAAAAGCTGCCCTGCTCTGGAACAAAGACTCATGTTCTGGGGTTTTTTGAACCAGCAAGACAGATAAATACTTGCTGAAAGTGAACAGTTGAAATGTTTTGTTAATGCATAGATGAATAATGTTAATTCCAATTTTTATTTTACTCTTTTGCTTAAAATTATATTTTTAAACTGAAAATATTTTAATTAAAAATTGAACCATTTTCTTTCTGAAATAATGAAAAATCTCATATAAACCTCTTGTACTTTAACTGATCATGAATATCAATCAATCAATGATGCTTTGCAGTTTTGGGTTCTGCTCCTTGTGGGCAGTTATGAAAAAGCCAGATGAAGCCAGAGGTGCACAACTTTGATTCAAACTATTTGTTCTGGAGTGACATTATTGTTTTTAGCTGAATTACTTCCACATTGCAACAGTACAGAGATCACCACATTCCAAGTATTATGTCTGATGTTGTTTCTGTTGCTGCCAATGACAGAAATCCCTTTCTTTTTCTAGCATTAAAGTTTCACCCACGTAGAAGTAAGTAAAATAAATAGCCCAGTTTGGCATTTAGCTTCCATGTTACTCTAATGAAACATTTTTCACTCAGTATCAACAGAATACATCAAAATCCACGAGAACAACAATCCCTCTCCCCAGCACTACTGTTCTGCATGTTCCTGAGCCCTTGAGGAACGCAGTGCAGTGGCTGGTGGCAGGGCTCAGCCCCCCTTGCTGCTGGGGGCAGAGCTCCCTTTCAACCGAGGCTCACACTAATGTTTTTCTCACCACCTGTATATTAGACAAATGCAGTTTACTTATCTTTTTATTATCTGTGAGGTGCCCCCCTCAACATCTGCAAAGTTGTTAGCTCTACCAGAACCATAATTTCATACAAAATAAAGGTTGTATTCAGCGCGTGTGGTGAAAAAGCATGTCCAGAAATGGGGGCTAAAAGCATGGAAATAGGCAGTACATATACATGAAGTAGTTCCTTCTGACCTGCTTTGAGAATCTGTGTATATTTAGCAAGTGGAGATGCAGCCCGAGGCTGCTGACAGCCAGCCTGTCACACGAGAGGAGCCATGAGGCCGTGGAGCTGCGCGGTGCGCGCGTGACTGGGCCTGTCTGCTTGGAGCTGATGACATTACTGGGCAAGTTCAACCCGTTTATGGTTCCTCAGCACCCCAGATTATAATTATTCCTCGTTATTTTGCACATTTGTCATATCTTTGGGTGTTGTCCAGGGAGCCTTTGTGCTAGGCCACATATAAACAGAACGGACAAGCCCATTTCCTCTCTCTCGGATTATTTCATCTGATCGCTTTAGCCCTGGATTTGCTTTTGTTACTGGTACCAGCAGGAACTCTGGAGAGCTCTGCCAGCTTTTCCAGTGGCTCTGAAATCCAGAGACATAAATCCCTGCAGTGTCACGCTGAGCTGAGGCTTGTGCAATCGATGGTTTCTTTCTTTGTTCCTTGCTCAGCTCTGGGTTCCTTGCATATTCATCCTGCACAGCACTGGGCTCTCTTTACATACAATGTGAAAGAGGCTTCCACGCCCAAAAACTCGGCAGGGGTGGACTCTCTGGCTGTGGTCTGCTGTGTTACCCTTTCTTCTGTCCTTCAGTCCATGTCTGGAAAGGTGCATTGGAATGTAGATCTGAAAAAGCAACTTTCAAGCTTATCTTTTCATAGCAGCTGAATGCTTGCATGGAAATTCAAGGACTCACAAGGATGAAGGATGCAGAGGGCTACGGATCCCTGGAGTAACCCATTTGGGTTTTGCCAAATACAGCTTGCATTTTCCTTCAGAAATTTGAGATTAAAGGAACTATAAATGAAGCCATTCTAGAAAATGAAATGCTGCTATCCTGAGGCTATCACTAATTTTTGCTGGCAGCCGTATATATTTCTGTGGCTGTTACTGTGCCCTGGCACATCAAACATGCTCTTTGTCTTACTGACTGCAATAACCGTAACAAGAAGGTGGGCAAGGAATTTGGACTCTGAAAGCCAGGATTGTGCTTGCACTTACTGAGAGATCTGTACTGCATTCATCACGTGCGAGCCATTTCATTTGTTCCTTTCTGGAGGTAGTTATGGGTGACTTAAGCCACTGGCTTGGCTGATATTTCCAGAGCACTCAAGTACCTTCACTGACCTGTGCCATGTCAGCAGGAAGAAACAGGAGACAAGGAGGTGCACTATTGTTCACAAACAGGGGGAGTCAGCTTAGTGTGAGTTACAATGCCTAAGTGTTCAGAGAAAATTATTTAGACATTAGAAAAGAGTTTTTGAAGGGATAATATAAAATTGCACACTTCCTTATCTGTTGTTTGTGGCATTCCAAGTGGAAAATAGGAGAGTTCAGGGAGGGTGCTAGGCAGGAAGAGACAAGATGCACTTGTCATATTCAGTTAGAATGTAATTTGAAGTAACCACAGAGATGACCATTGTATCCTGGTAAACAGAGGTTAAATCTTATACCTTTAGAGTAAATAATAGAATTATTTTGCTGACAAGAGGATGCTTCTTTTTGAACTTCATTCCCTTTTTGTCTTTTAATAAGCCTTTAAAAACCAGCTGATCAGGAAGAAACTGTGTGAACACAAGCACTGCTTCCTTAGGCACATGTGCACACATGCACACCCACCCACACCCTAGCTCAGATCCAGGTCCTGAAGCTTGTGTGTATTCTCAGCTTAAAAACAACAGAACCTAAGCAGCAGCCTGAATGTTGTCTTCAGAAGCATAGTTGTTTCTATGGCTTTTGTGAAGAACCGTTCCCATCCCTTGCTAGAAGCCTTTGCCAAAAGGGAGTGCTCCAGGTGTTTTACAGTGCTTTTTGGAAGCTCAGGGTGTTGGTGGGACAGCACTCCAGCCCTTTGTGAGGTCCCAGCACTGGGACTGCTCAGCAGTAGCAGCCTGTGTGTTTCTGTTCCCTTTACCGGAGTATATTCACATGGTGATTCAGTTAATCACTGCACAGCTCCATTTTTTGTTGGGAGCCTGATGATAGAAAGCCCTGGTATGTGCTCCTGGGAGCATCATAGGAATGCAATGAAAATAGGGAAAAACTATAGGATCACTAAAGGTGATATCTTTCTTACATATGCCTGTTTTTTAAATCTAATTTTAATTATTAAAAAGCATGGCAATATATATTTTCTAATTTTATGTAGAGCACAACCTTGAAATTTAATCTCTGTCATTATCAATTACCATTTTTGGTCACACAGCCTCTCACCAGATGTTTCATTGATGTTTTGTTCAGTCCTGCCAAGCCCTGGTACAGCACCAAGCACAGGCAGAGCAGTACCAAGCCTCCTGCACCTTCACAAGCCCCATTGTCTCAGATTTGTTCAGATATCAGAAATAACACAGCCACCCTCCTTGCTTTATCTTATTTATAGTATTTTCTGGGAAATATTTTATTTTATGTTTGGCAGTGGCAGAAAAGGAGTTTTGGCTCTGTTACTAACTTTTTAGTTATAGTATTTCTGGGGCTGATCTGAAAAAAGGTTCTCTTCCTCTCAGCCCTGCTTCAGCTGCTTGTCTCATGAATAGATGATCTGTTGAGAAAAATGTCTTACCAGATTTTTTCCTACATCCACACTCTTCTTTTTGAACTGTCATCTATTTTGCTACTCTGTCCATGTGGTATTCTTTGACTGAAAACTTATTTTCAGTAAGGTAATTTGTTACTTTAGTTGTTTCAG
Organism: Regulus satrapa; assembly: GCA_013396955.1. Classification (NCBI taxonomy): domain Eukaryota; kingdom Metazoa; phylum Chordata; class Aves; order Passeriformes; family Regulidae; genus Regulus; species Regulus satrapa. The sequence goes on from VWZN01009071.1 coordinate 4,922, forward strand.
TAGGAGGAATTAATCATGCCCAAGTTCTCACCAGTCTGCTGTAAGATCACAGATAAGATGCCTCACGCTCCTGTTGCATGAAAGTGATAAAGAAATGAATCAGTTAGAGACTATGCAGAATATTAAATAAGGATACCCCATGTTATAGCAGTTGTGGGTTATTTTAAAATACAAGGTAGTAGGAAGTTTTTATTGAGGATTCTCCTGTCTGTTTGCAGTTTTGCTGCCTGTCTGTGCACATGGATACATCCCTGTGTCTGCATTTGTGTTTCTGTTGGGTTTGCTGACAGTTTTCTTTCCTACAGTAGTGAGTGCAGTCTGACACTGCTCTTTTATTTTTTACACTTCATTTATTTTACTTTGCTTTTAAATTTCTACTCATACCTTTCAAGAAAAAATGGAATTTTTTTCCTTTAAACAAGTATGACAGAATAAAATTACTGGTTATATACAGGTCAAAGAGTTTTTTTCAAATACATGGTAAGTAAAGTTTTTTGACAATATCTATATGACCAAAAAGTCTAAATTCCACTTTCAGAATTGTCACGTTATAAAGGACATTTTTCCATTTGACTGCCAGGGGACAGACATTGAGGTATTTCAGAAGATGTGATTCAGCAGTCTGGGCTCTCTCTTCTGCAGTTGAAATGCTCTTTATGATTTTGGTTACAGATTGCAGAGGTGTTGCAAGTGAAGCTTCATTTCTTCATAAACTTATATTGTCCTGACTCATTTTGTTTGCATTTTTTAAAAAAGGCTGGGATGCCGTCATGGATTGGAAAGATGTCTTATCAGGAGGAGAAAAACAAAGGATGGGCATGGCCCGGATGTTTTACCACAAGTAAGTGTTATGGTTCATTCCTTAAGAAGTATTTGAAAATGAGAAAGAGCTTTGCAGATTTCCTGTTACTCTTTGAGCAGTAGTAGACTATAATCTGCATGCAATATGTAACACTGTCTAGCATAGGACCTGCATAAATCTTGTTGTTTATTCATACAAGCTCTGCCTTTGGTTTGGATAATGCTTCTTAAGCTTTGCTTTTGGCAACATAGCATTATCTTTTTCAGATATTTTTTTCTTTAACATCTCGGGCACAAACATCTTCCCTCCTACAAATGTTGCCAGAGTGTGATGGACTGTTGCAAGAAGCCCCTGGAGTTCAGAAGCAAAGCTCCTTAACCTTTTGATTTTGGAGACTGCAAGCACACAGTTGTTACATAGTAATGGATAGAAGCTTAAAGTTGGCTTTAGATACTGCATAACTTGATCAAAGTACAAAATAATACTAGGTCAGATTAGGACATAGAAGTTAGATCACTGTGTACTCAAATGGGCCAGGAAATAAAACCCATTTTTCCTGGAAGTTGTCTTTTCACCTGAATAATGCATGGAAACTTCACATTCCTAGCCAGCTTCCAGCTGTAAATAAGAGACAGCTGTCTGGTAAAAATAGCTCTCTACTTCCTGTTATTCTTTCAATTAAACCTGGTACATGGGAATACTGTCCAAAACCTAGAAGAGTAATGTTCTTTATCTGCTTTTCAAAGGCCGAAATATGCATTGCTGGATGAATGTACAAGTGCTGTAAGCATTGATGTCGAAGGAAAGATATTCCAAGCTGCAAAAGCTGCTGGGATATCCCTGCTTTCCATTACACACAGACCTTCTCTGTGGTAAGTATATTCAGGGCTTTATTGTGGTCCTTGCTTTTAGTTATCTGACAAGCAGTAGATTGGCCTTTATTTTTTGAACTGGGGCAGCTGTTTAGTCAACATCTACTGCAGTTTCTGAGATACGTTGTCTGCAACAGTAGTGATGTAAATTAATTTAGCATGGATTGTTTTCATTCTTGGAAAGGTATTAATTCATCCCTCTTACTTTTTTAGCGTGTTTAATGTCTAAGAGGTAATTAATTAGCCTATGCCACAGCCACAACAGGTATCACCAGGTTATTCTGTAAAGGTGACAAGATACGTGAAGTGTCCTGGGGAAGTTCATCAGTGCAGGGAGAAATTGGGAAACATGGCAAGTGGTTAAACTGTACTTTGTTCTTCCATAGGAATACTGTGTCTGTTTTTTAAACTGTTGTGTCCTCTGTCTGTGGCATTTAGCATCTTGATTTTTGGGAGTTTGGTGGGGAAAAATAGAAGGATGGGTTAAGCATTTGGTATCACAAAGGATACTATGCAAGAAGTGGTGAATATTAGTCTGGAGATGAGTCTCTTTTTAGTCCCATGTCATAAGCCATTGAGTTAATTAAAACTGCCACATTCCCTGGATGGGATTTATAATCAGTGTTTTATGATGCATTTTACCTTCTATAATTTATAGTGCTAAATTACGCAGTCATACCAGCAGCTCTGAGGGAACTCTGCTTTACCTCTGGCACCTCCTGAAAAATGTTTTGTCAGGTCTTGACAAACTCCACATGTACACCTTTGAATATTTTTCATGCACACGCCCTGATACTCACTGAAAGATCTGTGACTCCTACACAGACTTTTTTTATTTTGGCCCCTTGCAAACTGAACCATGTTTTAGAAATAAAGTTACCTTTAGCCAGCCTTATAAGTCACAGGGGAAAAAACTGAGGTGTAATTTGAACAAACTTGAGTTTTATCAGTAGGATCAGGTTCGTCCTGCCTGCCTCACTGTTATTTGCTGCTAAGGAGGTAAGGCATCTAATAGAAAAGGAAGTAAATGAAATAAACTGGGACTAGAATTCCTGCGGGAGAAATGAGCCTTGTCTGATGCTGCTGTTCTAGCTCCTGGGAAAAAAGGCATCTGATAGAGTTGTAGTCAAGGCAACTGTAGCCACAATGTTTCTAAGAAGGAGGAGGTAAGAGGGGGCCACCACTTTGGCCAGGGACAGCAGGTGATGAGTGGACCTTCGGTGGCCCTGCTGCCCACTCCTGCCAGCCTCCCTGCCGGTGAGGGGCTCAGAGCCGGGCCTTGTGGGCAGCAGAGGCAGTGGCTGCCCCGGCTGGGAGCCCACACCAGTGCTGTTCCTTCCAGCTGGCACTCGCCAGGTTTCACTGTTGGCCTGGGGCAGTCCTGGTGACAGGCTTTGAAATACCCTAATCCCTTATGGAAGAGTGTCCCAGCATGACAAGCCATTGACAAAAAAGTCTTACCCAGTGAACCCGAACTGGACAGCTCAAATTCCTGAGAGGCACCTTTGGAAAGAGACGCATACATCCAAATTTGCGTGCACAACGAACCATGTGTGTTCCCTGAGGCATTACTAATGTTTTCATTTGCACTGCAGGAAGTACCACACTCACTTGCTGCAGTTTGATGGACAAGGTGGCTGGCGTTTCGAGCAGTTGGACACCGCTATCCGTTTATCACTGAGTGAGGAAAAACAGAGACTGGAATCCCAGCTCGCAGGAATTCCTAAAATGCAGCAGAGACTGAATGAACTGTGTAAAATCCTGGGAGAAGATTCAGTGCTTAAAACAATGGACAAAGAGGAATAAATAATTTATGTTTTTCAAAGTATTTTTTTAGTTAAAAGCATTACAAATCCAGCCGTTATCCTTTGCATGCATTGTGACAGAGGCTTAGAGCATAGCAAAGCACAGCCAGCAGAAAATAATGCTCTGAATGCTATGTAAGACGTTAGTGTTTTAGTATTAAGGAGGAAAGTGGTTGAACTGTGAAAAGAAAATAGGCAAGTGCACAGAGTATAAGATTAATCATTACAGCTTATGTTAATTCCTAGTGAAAGCCCAATTCACTGCAAGAAACAACCAACACACTTAAGTTTTATAGGTGAATTTTTGCCTGAGGCTTGGCCTGCAGAATGTGCTCTTGTACCGGGTCACTGTGTGCGTATGACATGCCTGCTACGCAGAGCAACCGGGCATGACACTCAGGCATGGAGCACAGCAGGGGCACTGTCTGGGTGAGTATGCATATGCGTGCAGAAATCTCATTTGGGTATAAGAAACATTCTCTCAGCCCATGTAAAACAAGACTTCTCTTCTACTACTGAATAGTATACACGCCTTTACCTGCATTTCCATAAGAAATAACATAATAGGCTGACCAGAAGACAACTGTCTGAGCAATCCTCATGACAGAGAAGCAGGGACAGAGCTAAACATGTATTATACTTGTGCTTTATGCCATTATACATAGCTTCAGAGGCTCTTTGCCCTTCATGATGCATCAGTTCCTTTGGGGGATTATTTGTGTCCCTTACTCGGTAACCTCTGGTGGTGTGGATGGAGCACTGGGCCTGGCATCAAGTGACTTAGTTTTCGCTTGATTAAATCATTCATCTGCTCTATGGGTCTGATCCAGCTGGCATCCGCGTCTGACCCAGTTCCTCCATTGGCATAATCACAGTATAGACATTGTTTGTTCCATGAGACACTTAGTGATGGGAAGAACTGTAGGAGAAGGAAATGTCAGCTTCGAACAATCCGCTGAATTCTCAGGCACGGCTGTCCTGCCAGATGAAATGTTCAGCGCTTACAAAGGTCTGTGAAAAGTTAGAGCAGCTGGTAACCACTAATGAATATACCTACCATATTTTGGTGGAGTGGCTGAACACTGCCCTCCCTGTGAGCAAATGCACTGGTTAACAGCCTTGCGTTCAGATGCACTCACTGATTGTCCCATCAGCTTTTCAGTTCAGATCCCCAATCAGTCAGAGGGTGGTTTAACAGAACTGCCTGAGACAGTGCTGGCCTGAGTGCCTTGTTGAATGCAGAAGCTGAAGAATTAGAAATAAAGATGTGAATGTATTTAAGAGCTCCTGTTCTTTCTGACTGCAAGTGCACAGCGAATGGGCAGCTCAGGAGTGAAGATCAGGAGGGGTAAGAGGCTTTGCAGATGGGTAAATGAGCCTTAGCCAAGATGTAGCAATCCTGAAGTTTGTTGGTTCTTTTTCTCCCCGGAAGTGTGATTCCTTAGAAGATTTCTGTCTGTTCTTAGTCTGAGAGAGGCAGTGCATAAATTGCTACGGATATTTGGAGAGGAGAAATATTTAGGGGCATTTGCTGAGCTGAAAATGTTTGAGCACCCTGAAGTTAATATAAACTGTTTCCTTTTTTCTGATTGCTTCAAGAACAAGAGAAAGGTGAATTAACTCCATCTGCCACATCCCAGTCCAGTGCAGTAACCATTAGCCCATATTCCTTCTCAGTGTGCTCAGCTTGCTGCTTGGTATGGCATTTGCACCAGAAAATGGAGCAAGTCTACTCCCTCCAGAGTCTGTGGCTTGAATGTAACCCTGTAACTTACTGTGGTGACAACAGTTGGTTCCTTTCATTAGTTTTTTCTGTAAAGCCCCCTGAGACATCTCACTGATAAAGAAAGGAATGCTCCTAGGAACCTTTGAAACTGCTGAAAAATTAAGGCTCAAGATAATAAGGTGTTGTGTTGTGAAGCGCAGATGGAAGTCACTGCTGGGGTGGCTGACATGTGTATGCATTTTAATTTGCAAATGTCTGTGCTTGTCCCTCTCCCTGAAGGTGAGCTTTCCCCTTTCTCATCTTCAAAGCAAAATTCATAACTGCTAAGGAAAAAAAGAAGGCAGCCAAGAATCTGTTCTCAGTGAGCATAACCGAGATGACTGATGAGTGTAAAAGCTTGCAGGGTTCTGATTGAAGTTTCTCTAAGATGAGATGAATTGGGGCACACCATTGTGTGTGCATATCCTTGTCCCAGCTGCAGTGCTAGCACAAGGCAGCCACAAAGCCACCTTTCCACAAGCCTTTCCCAAGCCAGGACCTGAGGTGGAGGAAGGGCCATTGTTGTTCTCCACATCTCCTTTAAGCACTTTAACATGTGGCTGGGAACTAAATCAGGGTATTCACTACCTGAACGAGTGGGATACTGCAAAGTGCTGAAGAATTGGCCCAGTTTGGCACACTCCAGATATCCCACCAAAGCTCTGCCCCTGTCCTTTGACTTGCTGGGAGCCATTATGGGCAAGTGCAGCACCTGAAATCTGCTGTATGCCTTACAGAGATCAAAGCTGGGTATCCCTCATGGCACAAAACAAATCTCTCCTGAGGAAACTATGTTTAGTAGAAGAAACTTTGTTTGCTTTTTTAAAAAAATTAGATTATGCATAAAACATATGAAATTTATATATGTTACTGATGAAATTTTGATGAAAACTGAAATCACACCAGGATCAATCTAACAGTATTTTATTTGAAATTCAATATACATTTCTTGGATCCAGTAATAAACAGCCATTCCCTTTCCGCTGTATAGTGTAAAATACTCTAGCATCTCACTCAGCTATTTATGTTCCTCTAGGCAGGGCAAGAACACTAGAGGCTGCTGTGAGAAGAAACACTTCTCTAAACAGGAACTTTCTGAGTGATACCTAGCTGCTTGTAGAAGGAATTTCTGTACTAGTGGCTCGTTATTTTTCAAGTTTTGTGGCACGAAGAGAAGCTGCCCTGGGGGTATTTTCTGCAAACTTTCTGTGTTGTTCCAAGGGCTAGTTAAGACTGGAGTCTCTGTTTCTGGAGAGTTTTACAGGGCACAGTGCAGCTCATTTTGTGCTGCTTTGGGCCCAGCCTAGCAGAGGTGAATGCTCCCTGCTCAGGAATGGCTCAGGGAGACCAGGGCATGGGGGCACTGGCCACGGCCCTGGCAGTGCAAGAGCATCAAAGACAGGATACCTTGGCAGAAGCTTTTATGTGGTGCAATGAAGGCTGCTTATGAATGTTCGTTCCCTTTTTGGTGTTGAGGAGCTGTGGCTCCCCAGGAGGCTGAAGAAGGGAGTTCTTGGCCTCCTTTCTGCCTGTCATAACTGCCTGGAGCTAGCCAGACCCCGTCACGGTGTCTATGCATTCAGGGCTGGGTACTGCCCAGTGCTGAGCACACCCAGCCCTGTGAGCACCCTCTCACCCCCCCAGGCTCAGGGCAGACTGGATTGCCTGGGTCTGTTTGCACCTAGGGGAGTACAGGTGACGAGCAAAATTCATACCTGCCTCAGGCAGGTAGTATCTGTACAACAAAAATGTGAATTCTCCACGTCTGTGTGTTCAGATAATGCAAAGTGTTTTTGCGAGAATCTTCAGAGCGAAAGGACACATTTTTTGTTTGTGGGATTTCACTATTTTAACCCGGGAGGAGTTAGTTTTTCACTTAGTTTTGGGGTGAGACTCATTCCTGGTTTGGACTTGGAAGTCCTCCTTCTGCAGGGACGGAAAACCCCATGTATGTTTCAAAGGAACTTTTCAAAAGTAGTGGGATTTGTATTTGAGAAGGACTGGGATGAAGGACTGGGTATTAAATGGGATATTTTAGAGAAAATTGTATCTTAAAGCAAATTAACACATCTGCGGTCCACTCAGACTTAGGAATGGTGATAATGCATGTCAGAGTCAAATTTCTGAGCCAATCATATAAAGAAATCCCTCTACTGAGTTGTTCATGAAGCTTGGGAGAATTGAACTGTTAATCAAATGTGTCTTTGTTTTGTTTATGTTTGATATTAATGCCTTTTAAGAGCAGACAATTTATAAAGCAATAAAATATGCTTTACAGTTGTAATTTATTCCAACCTTAAATAAAACATGTTGCATTTACTTTCAGTTTACAGTATTCCTTATGAGTCATTCACAAAGCAGTCGGGACCTGCCTACATGTGCTCTGGGAGTCCTTCCCCAACCCTTGTTTCTGTGATGGAGCAGGAAAGCTGTGCAGTTTCAAGTTAAAACAAGTATTTCATTCCTAGGTCAGGCTGGCGTCAAAGGCTGCTGTGAGGTTTCTCATCTTTCCTGCCATCCACTTCGGTGTGTGCCTGATTGATGACAGCAAGGTGACAAGAGCTGCCACCCCTTGCTGGGGCTTTCTGCCAGGGGACTACCCCAAGCAGTGAGCCCGAGAACCGTGTCAGCACTGCAACATCAGGTGCCTCAGCAGCATCACTCCCCAAGGTTGTTGTTAGGGGTTTTTGTGAGATACAGTTATGCACAGAGCATCAGTGCTGCAAACAATCAACAGGCAAGAGCTCACAATGGCCTGGCAGAGGAGAGAGTTTTTCTTAGGGAGTTTGAGGGCAATGTTTAGGCTCCTTAGCAGCCTTGACACAGAGCTGGCTTGTGTCCAGCCCCTTTCCAGCTGTGTGGCAAGGGATGGTGGGGTGCTGTGTGGTGCAGGACCTGGATTATGCACTTGGAGAGCCAGTGGAGATGGTGGTCATCTGAGAACCAGATTCTTACAGACGACAGGAGTCTGGTCCCTGGGCTGCCCTTGCAGCTGTTGCACCCACTCAGAGGGGCAGAGAGTGAAGTTCAGGACATGAGCAATGAGAAATTCATTTCCGGGGTCCCTGGGCAAGCTTTAGGACCAGGCTGGGGCCCATGCATCAAACCAGGAGTCATGGTAGTGGAGAGGGTGAGCTGAAAGCTGAGGTTGCACTTCGGTTTCACCTTTTTTGACAAGAACAAGGTGTTCACTCCTTGGAAGAGCATTCCTGCTTTCTGATCAGGAGGGCTGGTGCCATGGGTTTGATGTGAAGTGCCGAAGTCCTGAGCCTCTGCCCAAGGGTTAGGTATTCGCAGAAGAGAGGGAATAGCAAGATTTTCATCATGGGAGCTAAAAGGACTCAGGAAATATTCAGAGCAAAGGTATTCAAAGACTTCCCACAGGTGAAATTTTCCATTAGGTGAGGAATATCTGGAAGAACATCTTAACACTGTCTCTGTATGGCTTATTTATGATTACAGGTCATTCTGCTACACCTGCTTTGTATTTTTTAAATTAGTGTCTTTAACCTAATGTGATACCATCTCTGAGAGGGTAACAGTGACTTTTCAAAAATACTGCACTGACTCAATGCAAGTCTGATATGTCTGAACCATCTGGTTTTAAACAGGTAATTAAAAAAGGGAGAAAGAGATTGTGATGGTGGCTGATGCAGGGCTGAGGAGCCAGCTGGCTCCTGGGGCTGGGCTCCCAGTGAGACACCAGGCTGGGATGAGCTGTGGGAAAAAAACAGTCCAGGAGAGCCCATGGGAGGAGGCAGATGTTAGGAAAAGAGAATAATGAAACTTGTCTTGGAAATAAAGTAATTGTGCAACAGTACATTAGCTTTCTTTCCTAGTTCTCAAACATACAAAGACAAGCTGTCTCTGACACAGTATTTCTAGGATAACACAAACAAAACCCCAAAACCACTCATTTATTGATCAACTCTAGCATGAAAAAAATTTGTTATAAAAGTTATTTAGATTGAAATGTCTTTGAAAGAGACTTCATATTTGTTGGATTTTAGAGTTTCATTTCAAGTAGATCAGATTTATAATGCTTTCCATAAAGACTTGAGTCTTTTGGAATTATAAATTATTCTTCCCTTAGATGATATGATATTGAAGCAAACCCAACCTATTTAATATTTAAAGCAACAAAAAAAAATTGCATTCAGTAATTCCAATATTCTTGTTCTGTTAAAATGTTCTTCTCTTCAATTGTAGCCACAGTGTGCTATAAATACATCAAGTTTATGAGATACTTCTTTATCAGTTGGTGTTTGCTGTGCTGGTGTGTTTGGATATCTTTACTTTATGGCTTGCACTACATCTTCCTTGCCACCCTTTTGTCCCACTTTCTGTCCCCACTGGAATGGAGGCAGCGCTGAGACATCCGGGGCTCATCCTTGCCTTTGATGATGGCGAGTGCTGGAAGAGACGCCGTGAGCTGGTGGGTCCTGTCTAATGCATCTGCTTTTTTTATGGATCCAAACACTTTGAGGAAAAGTCTCAAGGAATAATGTCTGCGCAACTAAAATGAAGCAGCTGGCAAGGTACTAATGCAAGGTACAAAGGTGCAGCAACTGGTGGTGGTAAAGCTGGGTTCTGCTAGATGTACACTCACTGTGACAGGCCATTCCTGCACTGAGCAAACCCTTCCCAGCAACACTTCATACCTGCAAAGCCAGGCTGATTTGAAACTTACACAGCTCAAACTTGTGAAAAAAAAAAGGATACTCTTTTAATCCTAGCCCGCAATTTTCATCAGAAGCACTCAACTGCCTTTTATAGTGGCCTTTGGAGTATTTCTAGGAAACCCATACATATAATCTGTTCTTAAATAACAACACACCTTGTCTGAGCTCTGCTATTCAACTAAAATCCCTTTATAAGCAGGCAGCCACAGGAAAAAAATTCTGAAAATCCCCATATCTTTGCTATTGCAAAATGAGCATACAAGGAGGTGCTGTTGCAGTTTCTTGCTGGCCTGTTTTTATCCTGTAATCGTGTTACAGAGAATTCAACTCCTGTCTAATCGCTAATGTTCCCTTATGTATGTGCCATGCAGCTCATTGCTGAGCATCAGAGGATGAAGACTCTGTTTATTAAACTCTTGATTAAATTATTATGGGGGAAAAAAAGGAGTGATTAATGTATTTCATGCCAAGATGAAAGTGGAGGCAAGGTAACCTGGCCTGGGAGAATGACTTCACTTCCTTTGTAAGGACTTCTTTCCAGGGACTTCTGAAGGGAGGTTCAATTCCCCTTTCAAGTCATGAGCTGAAAACTGCTTCCGTCTGGCAGAGGATTTAATTAACAACGAGGGAAAAAACCAAACAAAAACCCCAAAAAACCCCTGCGGATTGGCAGCACCAGTTTTAAAGGTATTAAAAAGTATCTGTTTCTAAAAAATGAGCCTGATAGATGATCCCTTAATTGATCTGGTCTGGCATGGTCAAGTTCCTGAGACCCTCTCCCCTGCTCTGACACTGGGCAAGGAGGGAGCTGTACTGGTGAGAGCTGGGCCACCACGAAGGTGCCCCTTTGAGTGTCTCTGGGAGACTAGAGCTTAGTGCACTGGCATGGGTCCCAACCTTTCCAAATCCTTCCCCTCCAAAAAACGATTATTTTCTAAAACATCTTCTCACTCGCTTGACTTTCACTCCTATTTTGCCTGTCCAAATTTCCAGGGGAGTTTGGAGTTCTCAGGGGCACCTTAAAGACAAACCAGATGGGCCCAAAGCTTGTTCTTACCTAGGACATAGTTTAGGTCTGTATCACTTAGTACCTGCCTAGTCTGCTATGGGTGTAAGGCCACGTTCAAAGCGTTTTGGTTCAGTTTGTTTAAAGCTGTGCTTGAAGATGTGTGTTTACTTTGCTAATTCAGCACCTTATGCTGCTGCAAGAGACATAAATGAGATGCAGAAGCTGGAAGTAGACAAATTCAGACTCTAATGAATCCGGGACAGGTTTTACTTCCTATGGGTGCTGGGGTGCCGGCGTACTCGAGCAGAAAGTGCCTGTGTGGCACAGGCTGTTGTTTGATGGCATCTATGGCTTGTGTTAAGTGGTGCCAAACCAGTCCCTCCTGGCCAGCAGGAAAATGGGAACTCCTGAGCTGCTGGAGTCTAGAGGACTGCAGCACCCTGGGTTTTCAGGGACAACACAGCCACCCTGCTGAGCTCTGCTGCGCAGAAGAGCTACTGTGAGCTTGGGAGAAAAGGACAGAAGACCTGGAGCCATGAAGGATGAGTGTCTCCAACCTTTTCCCACATTTGCTGGGAGCGAGTACAGACAGACCTGAGCTGCCCTGCCCAGCACCCATGAAAGCACATTTAGTCAGCATTGCCCACCCTGAAAGGCACTCACTTCTTCCCTCAGGAGCTGCCCTGCATTACCCAGTGCCAGGCAGAACATTATGCTGGGCACCATGAAATGCAGTGCTGGGCTGCCATCAGGTCAGAGCAGGCTCCTGCCTCACCAGAGCACGGCCACCAGACCTCTGCTGTCTGCACCCGCCTGCCCAAACAGGTCTTAGGCTGGCTATAAGCTATCTGGGCTTGTGCTTTAATCCTATCTGACTGTCACAATCTTTTCAAGGGTTTTTTTAAAATTTCTTGTGGGTAGAGGCAGAAGAGGCAGGGCTGCACACTCTCCTGAAGAACGAGGCGTGTGTGAGCAGAAACTGTTTGCTTTGCTGCCCTTGAAGATGAGTCCTCACCCACAGTGGCTCCGATAAGAACTCTGATGTGTGCCATGGAGAGCTTTCAGGCTGGGAGTTTCACCAGAAATGCACTCCATGAGCATTCAGGAATACTCCAGACCTGGGAGAGTTCTTTGTCTTCTGTCTTGCTTCTTTCACTCAACCACATGGTCCTGCAGCTGACAGCACCAGACTCGGGCACAAATTCACAAGCTTTTGTGTATTGTCTCTTTTGTCTTAGAGGCTCAGGTTTCCTGTTCCACGTGCAATGCTAAGCCTCAGGAATGCTGTTTGGAAAGTGCTCCTAGAACTCGAGTCTTGAGGGCTTCTGGCAGGAAAGAAAAGTGATGCCGAGTTGAACACCATGTTGAGTAGTGGAGCCAAATTGTTGCTGGTGAAACACAGAGCATGTCAGGCAAACTAAACAAAGCAAAAGTTTGAACCATAAAGCTTGGAGTCCCCAGTCAGCAATCACTCAGCTATTCTGAAAAGGTTTCCCTAATGACACTGATCAGATTATTAGAGAGGAACTTGAAAGAACTCAACGTTACTGCTGAGTTTGCAGACTCCTATCAGCATAGCATTGCCAAGGTTGGCTCCCAATCCAGGCTTGCTTCCTTTACAGCAATTTCCTGTAAAGATTATTGACAGGGAGTGAGTTCTAGTGATGACATGTGCAACTCTTTTTGCCATTAGTGGGCTAAGAAATTGTCATCACTTTCAGGCATAACACATAAAATAGTGACTCTAACATTGTGAAGGCACTTAATAGGTTTTTTTTAGGTATTAATATAATTGTAAGGTTCTTAGTTGCTCTTGGGAATGACTGACAATGCAATACACTGCCTATTTAATTGGTACAATTTGAAGTCAAAATTATTCACAAATCAAAATTCCTTCTCAAATTCTTTTCCACACTGTTTGCACACTACATTACTTAAGTGGAGCAGCGCTGCTGTGGCCAAGGCTCTGTAACCACGGCATTTCCCAAGAGTTTCATGGCTTTATCTCTTCCAGGCTTTCCTAGTTGAATACTCATCTGCCACACTTAGGAAGCCTGCAGTGAGGATGATGTAAGCTTTGCAGGTGCAAATCAAAGATGAATTGAATTTGGCCTTTAGTTATTCCTTGTTTAGTAGGACTGACATGACTGATAAGCTGAGGGGGAAAAAAATTGGGGAAAAAATGAAACACATCTAAGTTTCCTTCTAGTCAGTTCCAGCACTCAAACCAGTGCTGTCTGCCTTTACAGAAACCAGCTGTAGTAGGCTGGGAAGAACTCTCATGTTGCCTAGGGCATAACTTTGATCAAACAGCCTCAGCTTGTCTCTCACAAAGCTTTCCTAATGCACCTGATATGGGATCCTGCCTGAGATAATGAATCATGGTGCATTTAAAAGAAAGTAAAGGATTAATGTCAAACTCTGCCTCTAATCCAAACCAGCACCTTGATCATTCCTGAGTCTGCAGAGTGGTGGGACAGCAACAGTCCCAGGCATCAGCTCCTGGGCTAAGCATCTCTGAATGTAGGTCACTGCCATCTGAGAGGCAGAATCAATATTTCAGGGTGCATTGCTCCCTCTAGCTTACGAGTTTAATGGAAGAGGTAGGAGAACAAAAATTAATTTTTAAACAGCCTGACTGGAGGGCAAAATCATCTTAATTAAATCTCATACACTCTTCTTCTGATCCAGCAGGCAGATGATGTGTCCCTCCTGCACTTTGAAGAGGTTAGGCCAGAAAAGCTTCCAGAGAGAGCAGATCTGAGACTGCCAGAGCTCCCTTCCAGAGAGGTTTCCACTGCAGAGATCACTGCTGCTGTCTGTCTGTTGACAGATCACAGAGCTTGAAGACAAGAGACAGAGGGACATGATCCTGACACTGTCCTTCCAAGGTGAAATAAGGGGAAAAAATATTGGAAATTTTGGAAATCGGAAATTTTGGAATTTTAGGTTTTTTCTTCTGCTGCTTGTGGTTCTGTTTGTTCACCAAGTTTTGAGCACAATTGTTTACACCCTGGTATATTTTTCTCAAGAGGAGGTGCTGGTGAAGGTCCCAGAACAGGGAGCTGCCACACAGCACAGGCAGTACCTACCCAGCACACACACCCACGGCACTGCTTCACCTTTGGCCTTGCCTGCGGTTCATATTTTCAGGCTTTATTCTCTGGCTGTGAAACGAAAAATTAGTTCCTTTTAATTTCCCTTCTAAAATAACAAACAAAAACCAAACAAAACCCCACCAAACAAACAAACAAAACCCCCAAAAAACAAAACATCGAACAAAAAACCCCTGTGCATATTTCTCTTTTATTTACCTCCACAGAACTGGAATTCCCAGAGCAGGGTGAAACCCAGCTCTTAAGAGTTTTGTGATAAAAAGGGTGAGATTTGGCTTTGTTGAGAAAACAGGTGAGTTCCTCTGATCTGTCCCAGCTGAAGCATTTGTGTTGTTTTGGAAGCAGCAATCCCGGGCTGTCCTTCTGCAGGGCTCCTGGGTGGTGACACCTTCCACCACCCTGCAGCTCTGTGCTGGGACAGGGCAAGGAGGAAAGGACTCACTCCTCTCTCATGCTCACGGGGTAAGAGTCAAGGCTCGGAGGCTGCAAGGGCAGCTGCACTTCAGCAGAGCCAAAAGTCAGCAGCAGCACGGTGGAGGAAAGGGAAAGCTGGGGAAGAGGGAAGCCAGGGAATGCTTTCCCTCTGGGGGCAGTAGAACTTTCTTTTGAAGACTAGAAGTAGCGCATCTTTGAAGTCTGTTTCAAGCTGAGTGCATAAGAGCTCTGAGGGTGTTCACATAACAGAGATGCTTGGCAGTAATTCCAGGGATTGTGCAAGGGCTGTCATGAAGTCAACCAAGAATGAGACGAAGGAGCCACTCCCCAGCCAGAGCAGTGGGGTGGCACTGCCAGCCAGGGACCCATCCCTCACCATCTGACAGGGTTAGGTGGAGCAGTTGGAAAACAACTCTTTCCACGGCAGAGAGCCCTCATTCCCACTCCAGGAGAGCCTGCCCACAGCCAGGAGAGTTGCTGCCACCTTTAGTGAATCATTAGAGCCGGACTTCCTTCAGCCCCTTCAGCCAGTATTGGTATGGGCCAAAGGAAATCTTAACGCTTCTTTTTTTAACCCATTTGTAGAACTTCTTTGAAGCCCTGGTTCTTATGGGACACCCAGATGCCTTTGGGAACCTCTGGCCACATCCAGCCATGACCATGGGAATGCCCTTCTGGCACGCTGTGGTTTCTCTGCCTGTCCAGCCATCCCATAGTGCTGGAAGACTCTCACCCCAGGCCACCACTGGGTCCAGTGTTAACATGATGAGTGTGTGGGGCACAGGGACAGACTGCAAGGCCCACCTAGTGCTGTGTGTGTGTGTGTGTGTGTGTGTGGCATGTGCTGACACGAGTACCCACGGCAGCCAGCTCCCCATCGCCCAGGGGAGGGGACTCCAGAGGAGGAGAACAGCTGAACTGGTGACTGTTGTGTGGGTGGGACAGAAAGCAGTGGATGAAGGCTGTTGGTGGATTGCCAGCCAGCCCACATGGATGTGAAATTACTCTGTATTTCCCCTGTAATCAAGATTTATGGGAGCTATTGATGTGCCTCGTGCGGATGCAGCAGCACTCAATGCTGGCCAGCACAGACTGACACCCATGCATATCTTTAGGTGTGTTTCCTGGTGATTATCAACGGTGTCCTGAACACGATGGCAAGATTGGAATGTTTCTAACCTGCTGCTTGCTGCAGCCTGGGAAATATGTGGGCAAAGTTTTCGATGCTTTTGCCTTTTCTGCGCAGCTCTTCCTCTGCATCCAGCAGATGCTGCCTTGATATGACTCTCGTGGCATGCCACATGTATTGTGTAAATAGGTGTGGAAAATCGGTTTTCTTACAGATGCTGCTGCACGTGCCACAAACAGCTGGACCCAGGAGTTACAGAACATGATGAAATGTTTCCCCGCCTGTTCTTACCTAGAGATATTTTAGTACCATTCCCCTGGTGATACAAAACCTGTTTTTTCATGCTTCAAAACTAGGTTCTACGTGCTGGGGATGGCTTGCACAATCTGTTTCCAATGCAGAGTTCAAACACTTCTGATACTTTAATGAAGAAAAATGGAGCAAGATTTCATGTTCGCTGATGCCACACCTTGAGCGGTTTTTTCTTTAAAAAAAAAAAGATATTTTTAGAAAACAACAAATACTGGATTGTTGTTATCTTAATATTTCTGACTTACAAGCCTTCAATATGTGGCTAATCGGAGTTTTCATATTTTCTTTGTGAATATGAGTGCTGAATACCTTCCTATTAATCTGGAAAGATTTTAGTCTTGCATAACTATGAGTGTGCAGGAATTTGGCCTTTACAAAAACCATCACATCTTTGAAACTCTTAACGACAAAACAACATAACAAGATATAGCCCAATTACAAAATAGAACAAATAACTTTGTCTTTATGCCATATAACAAAACAAAACAATATTTTTAAAAATTTATTTTATGTGTATACCTTTAAACTGAGTCAAGCCAGGAAAATTTCAGTCTTCCCAGAAAAAAATTCACAAGATTTTATGTGTAACTAAATAGAGGGTTGTATTATAGTACATAAACCACAGTATTTTCTACTCAAAAACTTGTTGGGTAATAGAAGATAGCTCAGCAGGTAGCTGATGACAGCAACAGGTTAGAGTTCAGATTCATTTCAAAGAACATGACCCACAGGTTAAAAAGAAATACTGTAAGTAGTAGTTCAGTTAGAAAAGATACAGGAAAGCCTATAAAATTAAGAATGTTTTATTGAGCATTCTGGAGAAATACATGAAGTTACACTAAAGGCTGCATAGTAAACTAGATGGTGATGAATATTGAGTTGTGATATTATGTGGAAGGATTCTGGGCTTATGGGTCTTAAGCACAACTCATTGATTATTCTTGCTGCCTCCTAACTTTAATGACAAATTCTGTCTTTCTAGTGACATGGCTGCACACTGCTGCATAGCCAAGGGGAGGCAGGAATTGTCTCTTAAAAGCAGCATTACATCAGTTCCTTTGGTGTTGACTCAAATTCTCACCAAACTCTTTGTGGATCAGGAGAGGTTTGCCAGGTGAATGAGCTGCCACATGTCCGAGTGGTTTTGCTTAATTGGAAAGAAAGTTTGGAAGCTGTGTGAACATGTACCCATAGATGACAATTACATAAAAATTTGCCCCTAGGAGTAGCTTACTGTAACCTCAGCTAATCGCAGTGTGGCTTGGACTTTGCTATGTGAAGGGGTTATTTATTGGTAATTATCATTGGTAATCCCATGGCAAAGTACAGGCTACCAGCACTGCTCATCTGGTCAAGGAGCACCTGACCAAGGGCACAGGGAAACTTCAGTCTCTTCTGAGGGTCACTGGGGGTTTTGGCCAGAGGGCATCTTGTGACAGGGATGCCATGTACACATCTCACAGGCCTGCAGGTACATCCATGCACTTCATGCTTGAACAAAAAGGGAATTAGAACTTTGTCCCACAGTTTGTCAAGCAGAAAAATGTGGTCACTGTTTTACCAGGTAAATAGAGGAATTCAGAACACAAAGATTGTCTTTGGGTGTTTAGTCTAAAAACCTAAACTCTGTCTTAGTCTTGAAATACCTTGTAATACTCTGGGGCTTCGTTGTGTCCTGCCCCCATGTAGCACCTGAGCTAACCACCATTCAGGTTGGGTTTATTGCATTTTACTTTGTCAGTGAGGAGCATGGATGGTACCCATAACAAGTTCCCAGAAAAAAAATCTGAATTGCTGCTGCATCGACCTAACTGAGGAATTAGGCTGAGCAGATCTACGCAGAAGAAAGTAAATAGGAAGAATAAATATCAACAAATATTCCCTATGCATTTGTCCTGTGCCTGTAATGAAAATCAGTTACCTCTTCTTTTGACTGGAGCAGGCAGGTGAGCTCCATCTATCTGTGTGTTTGTCTGACAATGATTTGCTCTTGTCTTTAGTCAAGGGCTTGCCTGCTGGTGAAGAGAGCTTTAAAGCACAGGTGCCAGGGGAGGCAAACCTCCATCCTTTCCAGTTCTATCCGTTTGATGCCAGGAAGAGCAAGAGATATGCAGACACTTAAATGGAATCAGAGGTCAGCAGGAGAGCACCTGAAGGGCAGCACAAAGGAATTCCAGACACTTCTGACAGCCAGAGTTGGTTTCACTGGGGACCCAACTTCACTGCCCCGGTGCAAGCACACGCGGCACGAGGGATAAACAGGAGGAGGCAGAGACGTGCACACGCCTGCAGGGCTGGGACCTTGTGTCCTGGGATGGCTGCTGTCACTGGGGTTATGGAATGGAAGGACACGGCTCCTGGGCGAGGACAGGCAGGGGAGATGAGGGGAGGGGTTACCCTCTGTGCCAGTGAGCAGCTGGAGGGCACGGAGCAAAGTCTGGGGGGAAAGAGGAGCCAGCTGAGATCCTGTGGGTCAGGATTAAAGGGAGGGCAGGGAGAGGGGCTGGTGCAGTGGGGGTCTGCTGCAGCTGCCAGGCAGGGAGCACAGGAGGTCCTCTATGGGCATTCTCACATTCAGAAGTCCTGGTGTTCATGGGGGATTTCATCCACCCCAACATCTGCTGGAAGGACAGCACAACAGAGCAAAAGCAATCCAGGAGATTCCTGGAATGCACTGATGGTAACTCCTCCAAGGGATAGAGGAGCCGACAAGGAGAGGTTCTGTGCTGGACCTTGTTCTCACCAACAAGCAAGATCTGGTGGGGAATGTGGCTCTCCAGGGCAGCCTGGGCTGCAGTGACCAAGAAGTGGTGAAGTTTGAGATCCTCAGGGTGCTGGTTAGGGTGCACAGCGAGCTCAATACCCTGGACTTCAGCAGAGCAGATTTTGGCCTAATCGGGGATCTGCTTAATAGAGTGGCATGGGAGAAAGTCCTGGAGGGAAGAGCAGCATGAGAAAGGTGGTTAAAAGTCAAGAATTATCTCCTCCAAGCTGAGGCATGATGTAAAGAAGAGGTCAGCAGGACTGGGAGAATGAAGAACTGCTCACTGTTGGAGAAGATCAGGTTTCAGATCATCTAAGGAACCTGAAGGTGCACAAGTCCATGGAACCTGATGAGATCCATCTGTGAGTCCTGAGATGGAGGAAGAGGGTAAGCCAATATACATCATATTTGAGAAGCTGCGGTGGTCCAGTGAAGCTACCACTGACTAAACATGGGGAAACATAACCCTAATTTTTGAAAAAGGGAAAAAGGAAGACTTCAGAAACAGATTAGTCAGTCTCATCTTGGTGCCCTGGGAGTGTTCAAGGCAAGGTTGGATGGGACCCTAAGAAACCTGATCTAGTGCAAGGTGTTCCTGCTCATGGCAGGAGGGTTGGAACGAGATGATCTATAGGGCCACTTCAAAACCAAACCATTCTATGAATAATCTTAGGACTAAACTGAAATATGATGATGAAACCTGCAAGATGTTTACTTTACCCTGCCCAAACATAAAAAGAAGGATTTATTAGACATCTGCTAAAACTGATTGACAGCCAGTATCTGTATCTGCTTTAATATAATTTTAGTCTGAGATCTTTAATGTTTCCATATTTGCTATAAGGAGAGTCTATGGTTAGTTAATCCAAGGGCTACAGAGTGCCCTGACATTGCGGGAGGTACGATATGTCACTTTTTAAAGTTTTAAAACAAAACAGTTTTCAGCAGAGGCCTCCCAGACTGTGGGTTTGGAAGCTGTGCTTGGGAAACAACACCTCTCAAGCCATTGCTCAAGCCAATGAGAACCTGCTTGTTCAAGGTGTGCCTTATACACACCCTGTTCTGCTATATAATTCATGGTAATTATATGCTCACTGAAAACACAGAACAAAACCAGAACTGGGAACAAATTGACAGTCTGGGGGAAAAAAAATCTTTGGTCTGTAACAATTTCTAAATAGATGCCATTTGTTTGCTCCTGCAAAAGCTATCATCACAGCAGAGCAGGACCCTGGCTTCTTGCTTGCAACTAGCCTCACCCTTGCCAAATTTTCCTGACAGTGGGCATGCTGTGTGGGAAAAGAATGAAGTCCCTAAGGAATAGCTAACTCTCCCAAGCTGGCATTAACACAGGTATATTTTTTTCCTTCCCTAGACCCTGTGGAACAACAGGGGAAGGAGGCTTGAACAGCTGCCAGGCACAGTGGAGCAGGGCTTGCCCTCTCCTTGCACAGGTGTAAAGGGAGTGCAAGCCCTTGCACTGAGTTTGAAGGGTGGGATTGGTGACTGCTGCTTCCTCTAAAACAAAAAGCCAAGGTGCCACACTGGGGAGGGCAGAGAGCAGCCCCTTGGTGACAGCAGGGATCTTAACTGCTACTGGGTGTCATTAATGTAGGGATACACACTCTCCTTGCATGGAGCCATAAACCTGAACTTCATGCAGTTGCCAGAGTCTCTTATTGCTCCTGGTTTACTCACAGCGAAGTACCACTTTGCTTTGAACTGCTGAGTTTGGTTTCACTTCTCAGGAGTTTGTTTGCTTCCTGAGGAGAAAAAGTATGAACTCATAACTCTCCCAGTTGGAAGTGCACAGGCTATTTAATTCACTGTAGTTGCAATGCCGTGTTTTTAACAATTAGTCCCTGCTAATTAGTTAATTACTGTGTCAGTAGTGTAGCTATGAATAGATGTTAAGTTCTATTGCTGAATGTGGTGACAGAATTAAACCCACGTGCAATGAGATACACCCCACAGACTCTCCCATGCTCCCCACAGTTGTTACTACAGAAAAGATGCAAAATGCCAGCTCTTTCCAAAGTATTTTATATATATGTGTATACACACACACAGACACACACATATCCATACAGACAAATTCCACTCTTTTCTCTTGGTAAAGGACAAAAATACATAAGAATAAACCAAGGTCCTATAAATGGAAAAAAAAATCCCACAAACAACAACAAAAAAATTCCTATAAAGAAAAAAAATCCAAACCAATCACCTTATATTTCAGAAATTAAAAAAAGAAATTATCATTAGTGGTGGCAATATTTGCAACAGTGAGACTATAGAGACAATCTGGGAGAAAGAGCTCTAAGTGTCAGAGAGCATTTATTTTCAGGTGAAGACTACATTTGGCAAAGTTTGCCTGATTGGATAAAAATGTAGGACTATAAAGGACAGAAATAAAAAGCTCTATGGGCTAAACTATGCCCTGCAAGCCAGAGGATGTGGAAGGAATTCAAATAGCTGAGTTTCATTATCTTCCTGTTAAAATGGTAGTGAATGTTGAATAATTTCCAGGAAGAAGAAAAAATTCCATTATTAGAGAAATTTAATCTGGCCATAGGTTTCATTGAAGACCACAAATTTTAATGGAATAAGACATTTAAATGCATGTTACTATAGACACCGATATGTAAAATAACTAGTGCTACATGTATCTTCAAGTCTGGAACTATTTAAATAATACATAACGATAGCTGATGCAGAATTATTCTAAGTTGATTTACCTGCTTCTTGTCTTCTTTTGAAATTTTAATTACATTATGACAGAAAAATCAGTGCTCTGATACAAAGTGGAAAGCTTTGAAGACCAAAAATAAGAACATAATGCGGACTGATAATCAGAAGGAAGCGAACAATAATAGATTTTAACTATAAATGCTTAAAAAATAATTAAGGTTGCATATGATCTATCATCACGATAGTGAAGGCAACTCCCCTGTAAAACAACGGTTTTTCTGAAGATCTCCTGGATATTTTAAATAAAAACAAAAAAACAACCCCAAATAAAACAGGAAAAACACAGCAGGCAAACAAACAAACAAAAGTAAAACTTTCGCAGATCCAATAAAAGATTGAAAATTTGATGTGAGTGTAGGATCAGACTGTAAATGCAAGGAGTCCTTGTCTGTATAAGTGCAAGACTGGTCTTCTGTATCTTAAACCTGTCCCATAAGTGTTGATTAATTTTCTCTAGAGTGAAAGCAGAGTCTTATCTGGGGAGCACAAAACTCCATTGGGTGAGTAAGGGTAGTAAAATCGAGCCAGAATGAATCAGACAAATAACCATAATTATGTTAACTAAGTGCCTAGGGCATTACCTTAGTGTGCACAAAACTCTGAGAGATGTTGAGCTCTTGATGGACCAACCACTCTTATCAGGAGCCTGGATACTCCTTGATGCTAAGGATTAAATCCTCTCTGGATGGGTAAACTGAGGGAAAACAATAAAATCAAGACATCCAGAAGATAAGAGAGTACGGAGACACCTCAGCATCAAGAAACAGCACTTAGCACTAGGTGGTGCTCTTTACTATATTACTATTCAATGGTTGTGAGGGAATCTTGTTTTCATTACACTGCCACATTTGTTACAGTAGGACTTCAGTCAAAGAACAGAAAATGCAGAAGAAAAAGCATAAAGCAAGCCAGGGTTCTTTCTTGTGTTGATTAGTCATTGTTCATGGGTCCAGGGATAAGGTCACAGTACATTTCTGAATGGACACTGCTGTTGCTCCTGGTCCTTTTGTGCCATTGGTATTTACAGTGTCCCAGTGGGGAGGGATTTCTTACATTCCCAAAGAGATTTTCTTGGACATGTACATAGACCACTGTAATGAACTTAATTCCTGAGATCCTCTCTGTTCCTTTCTGTATTCTCAATGTTCCTCTGTAAGCCGTTCTTCCTTCATTCCCTCCAGGTATTTCTGTTCTTTAGTTATGTGCTCTGTGGCTATTATGTAACCAGGGATACACACACACACACACACACACACACACACACACACACACACACACACATGCACACACAGCTAATTTAAGTCTTTTCCCTTCTACCTGTCATATATTACAGGTCTTCCTCATTCCTCATATTTTTCTACAAACAGCTGTAATTTCGTCAATGCTTTGATTATCTGAGCCTCAGAAGAATATTTGCTAAGATCTACATTTTCCATGAAAAGTCAGACAATGAGCTTATTAAATAACTTTAATAGTTATGAAAATATCTAGAAGAATCTCCTCATACAGAATGATTCAGTGATAAAAAGTTGTAAAAGAAATTCAGAGCACAAAGACAGAGGAGAAAATAGTCTTTTATTTTACAGGAAAAACAAGGAAAGATTTCACTATTACCATACAGGAAGAAGATATTAGGTGGTGAATAACAAATGCCAGCTCAGTGCTGGTCAAGCAGACAAACACAGCCTCAGGACTTCCAAAAAAAAAAAAAAAAAAAAAAAAAAGAA
>VWZN01009071.1:36392-80380 GCA_013396955.1 Regulus satrapa
GGGCCGCGCCGTGTCCCCAGCCCGGGGACCGCGGCCGGGCGCGGCTGCCCAGCGGACCGGGGGTCGCCTCTCCTCGGAGCCGGCAGAGCCTCTTTTTCCTCGCAGCAGTAGGAAATAGCCGAAGGGAGGGGGGGGGAAGCCCCACCGTTCTGAGGTATTTCTCAGTCATTTCTCTCTAATTTTGAGCAGTGACCCTAAAAATACTCCGACTAATTATAGCCCGGTGCTGCTAGTGCTTACTCATGGAAGCAGGGCAGCCCCTGGACTTCGGCGATGCCGTTTGCATCACGGAGCTTTACGGGAGTGGATCCTGGCACACTGATATTTTTAGAAGGATAAAGGCTTTTATCCCGCGGAGGCTGTGTCTAACCTCACACACCAGAGGGATGGACTCCCCTAAGGCTTCTCACACTACACAGGAATTAGGTCTGTGTAGAAGTCGTGATGGGAGGGGAGGTTAAATAATTTTAAAACACCAGTTAGTTCAAACTGCTCTTTAATCAGAGATAAAAATCTGCTGTTCATCAGTGAGCTCTTGGCTCTTCTCGGTTTTTTTATGTGAAAATCCTGTTTTATTGTTTGAAGAGCTTCCAATTTAGCCCGTGGATGCTTCAATTTTCAAGATGTCTTTACATGATTGAAGCATGGGGAGAAGTACATGTATGTGTGCTTATATCTATGCGGTCGATGTCTGTTTATGTACGTCAGTATTTGGGGTTTGGTTGTGATACTGTCTGTTGATTGATTTCTTTATTTGAAAGAAGTTTCTTTATGCTGACACACTTGGAGTATTAAAACACGAGAAATCAGACTTTAGGGGAAGGTCTGTTTGTCTCAGCGGGTCCTTGGACAATCTTGCATTAGAGAATTCCAGGGTTGCTCGGGAAGACGAAGAGGGTTTCTTTGATTTCTTTGATTTTTTTCTCTGAAGGATGTAGAAATTAGCGATGTTACTGCTTGCTGCTGCTGGTGCACGGTGTAGGGGGAAGGATGCAATAACATTTTCAGTAAACAGAGAAGCACCACCCCTGCATGATAATATGGGGTGTATGCTGCAGTTGTTCATTAGAGCCTGATTGCAGCAGCATTTTCTGCTGGGAGAGATGCTTTTGTCAGTGCTATCCGTTGAAGCATTTTTCACATAATGTTCAGGGAGGTACTATTCCAAAGCATAATTAGGTTGTATTTTTAAAAAGGAAAATATGAGATAGGTGTGATCCTGAAAGTAGGGTGTGTTACAGGTTTACAGACTGCTCTCTCATTTGAAGAAAATATTAAATATGTTCTGAGCCAAAAGAAATAGTGATGTAGAAGTTCATTTACAAATGCAGAGGTTTGTTGCAACTTGGAATTAAAGAAAAAAACCTACAGGTAGAAATACATTTATAATTGTGGGTGTGTGATGAATATGTTAGGAGTAATATATGGTAAAGAATTTGTAGAAGTAAATTAAAGTCACACAGCTGTAGTTCTTGACAACAAATCCCTAATTTTATAAGGTATATTTCTGCAGTATAATTGCCTAACTAACATTTTGTGTCTGAGTGCAGTTCGCTAATAATGAAGGATTGCATTTTTCCCCCGTCTGCTTTCTTCCTTGTGGAAAATTAACTATTCATGTACAAGACTTCCCCCTCTCTGTTTAGCATTCATGAACAAAAGCATGCACAATAGTTGTCTTTGCACCAGTAGCTATTTGTAGCTGGATTTCTTCTATTTCTGATTGTGTATTTTGTGCAGTATTATAATTCAACGGATTTTGCATCTCAGTGTGTATCGGTGCCATGCTGTACCATGCATTATGGATATTACATTCTCTTTCCTTATTGGCTTTGCTCTTCAGCTCTTTTTGTCAACTTCAGCGTAGTTCAGTGATGATCTCCACAGTTGTGATGAATTAGTCGTTGTGTTTTGTGTGTATGTTTCTGAATAAAGCTCGCTCTACAGCTGGACCAGCTTTTAATTTGCAACCCCCGTGGTTGCAACATCTACTGCAAAGGCATGAATTTTCTTAGACTTTAAACATGGTTTACAGAATAGACATCACTGAAATTGTTTAGCAAATTGTTTTTCCAGAACCTGTTTGTCTCACCTAATTGTATCCAACAGGAATGAAAAATACTTCTTTCTTTCCAATTAGCACCAGCTTGAAGCTATCATCTTGTATGCTAATTGCTCCTCATTTTCTTCAGTGTAATAATGGGGTTGTGACTGATGAGCTACGGTTTAGTGAAGCATGAAAGCTGAAAATAGTTTGGCAGATAATCCAGTAACTAACGTTAAATTCCCCAATTAAGAAAAGATTTTTCTCAAGTTGCCCACTACTGAAAGACTTGTGGACTTTGTGGATGAGGGTGTGCAACTTTGGCAAAGGGCTTTGCTCTCTGACTGCGTGCAGTGTCTGTTTTCAGACAAAGTCAGCGAGCCCTCATGACTGTTCATGTTGTCTGATTAGAGAATTTTCTTTTAAATGTGGAAAAACTATCATTTTTTTTTAGGTCTAAAATTTCTGTCTTGCACTTTTAGTTGTCTTTTCATCATATTAAGACTAACTTTTGACAAGAAGGCTATGAAACATTTCATGAACTGTTTCAAGTTCACAGAAGGATGTAGATTATAGTTTCCAATTCTTGTTTCTTGCCACTTTAGTGGCATCCACTGGCAAAATACAGTGCGTAGGCTTCTGGCATGTAGGGTAGATGAAGCTCTCACCTAAGATTTAGATCCTCAACAGCCAGTGGTTACTGCACTTTAGAGCTGCTGTCTGACCCATGGAAGGGGCTGGATGGGGTCGCTGTGCTCAGAAGTGTGCAGTTACTTTTACCCTTTTACCACCCAGACCTGAGCTGGGTCACAGGAATTGAAACGGCTCCAGCACTCAGTGCCTGTCCTTGTTCCAGGCGGAACAATGGCCATGCCCTAAGGATGTTCTAGCAGAGGTGATCTAAGGAGACAAAGTTGCATTTCCATCCTTTGCATTTTTGGATACATGTTAAACAAGGGAACTTTTGAAGAGCAGTAATGTGTGGTAGGTCTAGCCAGAAGTCTTGTATGGAGGACTTTACCTGATAAAGCATGGAATGGTGTCTGCTATGTCTTCTCCATAACAGGATCCAAATAACCACGTAGAACGAGGAAGAACTGTCTGTCTTCTAGCCCTTCAAAGGTGAAAGATGGCCTTGATCCACTCTGTGGGTCAGTGGAGGCCCTGGACATACAGATGATAAGCTGCAGTGTTGATTTGTTAGAGGTGCTATATATTAAAAGAGAAGAAGAAATAAATCCAATGTGAAAAGATGAATTGCTGTACAGGCTGACCAGTAGTCAAGAGAAGGTGATCACTGTGACGTGCTTGGCTGACACCTCGGGTGGAGTGGACAATAAAAGAACATGAAATACCAGCTGGTGAAGCTGAAGAGTTTTGGCATTGAGCATGTTCCCATGAAAGATGGAGCCCGGCTGAGACTGTGTTAATGGACAGAACAGAAAGAAGCTTCAGGGGACAGTGTTTTATAATCAGGCATGTTTAATACCTGTAATGAACAGAGTAGTGAAAGTTTCCACTTCTCATCATCCTGTGTATGTTTGTGTCTATCTGCCTTCTTCCCTGCTTTGGCAGAAGTGCCTCACTGGTCCTGCTTCATCTGCTGTGATTGCCATCTGCCTTGTTTCATCCCTCAGGTGAAAAGCAGGAGTGTTGCAACTCTCCTCCTCGTGTGTGTGTGTAGAGAAGCTCTGGGATCTGGGCACCCAGTTCTGCCTTGAGATGTCTAAGAAATTTCCTTTTCATACCCACCCTGGGTATCTGCAATAGGTTGTGACAGTGCTTCACAAAAGTGAAATGCTGATGTTTGTCAAGTATGAAAACTGTGTGCAAATTATGATGGATCTACTGGTGAATGTTTCTAGTAACAGTAGAAGTAAGAAGTGCACCAGATGAATTAAAGCCACACGGCTTCTGTTTCTGGTTTTTCTAAAGGGAGATGAAAGATGCTAGAAAAACATATTGGTTACTAATTCAGTTTAGTGGAGATTAGAGATGTTTACAACTGAAGCTTAGCGTGGCATGGCATTAAGGTACAGTGTTGGCTTTCGATTAGGCAAGTGGAATATGTTCATCCATTGCAACTTTAGCTTCCCACTGCAAAGCTTTGGTATGGAATACTTTTCATACCCCTGGATCATTTGGTTGTCTTATGTAGGTGGTTTTTTTCCTACTCCACTCATTTCTGTGTGGGTTTTTTTTTTCTCCCTGTATGTAATCTGCAGTTTTTTTGTCCTTCCCTCTACATTTTCACATTATTGCATTCTTCTTTTTAAGCATTTTAAAAAGCTTTTATAGTTAAGTTGTTTTCCTCTATGCCAGATCCAGCTTCTGTTAGATACACTAGGAAAAAAGGAACTTAGTGAAAGGAACATTTCTTTTTTTGGCAGGTATGTTTTGAAGCACTTTGATGGCAGTGGAGATTGGTTTCTTTTTTTTTTTTTCTTTCCTTTGGGCTGCTGTTGTGCAGTTACAGATGTGTTTGAGCTTCCCACCATGAACAGATCCTCAGATGCCAGCTGAATGGACATGTATGCTGTGGTATATATTATAAGCTTTGGAGATAATAATTTCATGCTTCCCATACAGTGATAAGCATTCTCATAAATCATTCTGTAACTAGATAAGCAACAGCAGTAGACTACAGGGCTATCCATTGGTTCCTTAAAATGAACCAAACTTTTTCTTTTAATAGACAGTAATTATTACCTATCTGTAATCAGCTGTGAAACTTTTTTGGGGGAAAATATTTAACTGTGTTAATGGACTTCAGCAGTCTGTAAGTACACAAGAATGTCTCACCTAATAAAAGAGAAATTATCAGCAGCATTAAATAGCAAGGTGTTGTGAAATAACTTCTGCACATAGTCTGTTAATGGAAAGCTTCAAAAGAAATCTTGTTTTGGAAAGCTCCTGTTGCATATCTTTTTGTTAGTTTTGATGTTTTTCTTTGCTCTCTGACTTAAACAAACATCTCCTTGTCCTTCTCTGAAACTTTACCCCGCTGGTATGTTTTGCATTTTAGCTGAAGAAAAGACACGGCACCATCTGCTGCTGAATTAACTCTGGTTTCATAATATCTGACTTGATCATCCGTTACTGATATTGCTTGGGGCAGGCTGAAATCTGTGATCTCGCTTTCTAGGAAATAAACTTTCCTCTTCACCACTCGTGTTGTAAACACAAACTCATTCTTGGATGGAGAGGAAGTAAATCCTACTTGGACCTTTCCCTTAATACCGTGTATTCCTTGCCAAAAGATGAGTATCCTGAATTTAGGAAGAAGAAAAAGCAATGCGTGGTGTACCTCATCAGCCTGCTCATGCTTTTGGATGAATTATATTTTTAACTTGTCACTTTCATAAAGTTTGTAGAAGACTTGGGATTTTACTTTGCTTTGGAAAACCATGGAGTTAATCACTAATTTCCATTTGATGATGTTTTCTTTACTAACTGTGATCTCTTGGCCTCGACATTCCTTTATTACGGAACTCAGGGTGTCACATTTTCAGGTTTACTGTGTGACATCTGTAAATTCTTCTGTAGTAGTTGAATGACCCTTGTGCATGGGATCAAGAGTCCTGCTCCCTCCCTCTGCTTTCCCTTGATTTGCTTTAAACCTTTTATAGATTGCTGCCCACTCAGAGATGGCTGATGGAATTCTTGCTTTCATGTTCTGTTGCCTGACTACTGCTAATGAAATCAAGCAACTTTAGGTGCTTTTTTTATTTTAAGGCAAATACAGCAGAATACTAAATGTCTGTGGTGGCTAGAGAATTTTTTTGTTATGCTCATATTATTTCCATGTAAAACACTTTCAAGAAGTGTCATTTGAACTGGTGAACAAGAAAGTTTAATTAGAAATCAAACCAGATCTGAACAAGTCTAGCACGAGTAACTACATGAGCTGTGCCTTTTTATTGTGCTCTTTCTCTTCTCCAATAATTTTAAATCTTTGTTCATTTTCTTCCTATTCTTCCTTGTGTTTTGTTTTGTTTTTGTAGCTCTGTGTTAATTTCCACTTTTCCCTAGTGAAATATATCTACTCCAGTGTAAGGGGTGAAATGCTGCCTTATTTTTCAAAAATGGTCTTGTTTGATGTATTTATTATAGCAGCAAGATACAAATGGAGACTACGGAAAATATAAGGTTAGTGTCACAGTGAGTTTGATGCATAGAGAAACAAAATATTCAAAATGTATTCTCAGATGTGAAAACCTGCTGATTCAGAGCTTATGATTGATGAGCATAAAATATTTCCTGAATAGAATCTGAATGGAAATAAAGAACGAGGAACGAGTACCATCTGTTCCTTTATTCTAGTAGTATCCTCAGCAGATTGGCCACTGCTGGAATAATTACTTTTCTGTGTAAAGATTTTTTTTTCCTTTTAATCAGCTGACAAATGCTGGTTGGGACAGTGCACCGTGGAAGCATATTTGTATCTTTAAGTCCACCTAACAAAAAATGGATGACTTATCCCTTGAGCCTGTTTGCTCTGGAGCTTCAACACAGAAAGCTGAGAGCAACAAGACCTTAGTGAAAGGTTTTGATTGTTCTACTGTACACAGCAATTTATATGCATTCAAATTGAATTGAATGGGGCACTTCCATTGTTGAATTGAAAAATGGACTACAGGATTTGTTGTCCAGGCAGTTTAATCTCTCACTGTTGACTCTTGCATTTATGCTGCCATAGGAACTCTGCATAGTTCAGTTGCTTAGCAAATAACTGTCTCTTTGCAGGACATTTTAGATTTAATGTACTCTTTCCATTCTATCTCTCAAATACTCCGGGTTTCTTGACCTGCTTCCTCTTGGATATTGTAGCTTTGAAGGATACTAACTTTCCTTTTGCTTTACTTTTGGCAAAACTGATCCTGTAAAAGCAAGAGTAATTTTCAAGGTGAATAAGAGCTACAGGACTGTAGCATTCTATAGCACTGCCAGTTCAACTACCAGAGCTGAACACACGGAATGTTATTGATAATAGGACTAGACAGAAAGTGGTTCCCTTTTGTGAGACATCTCAAAGTCTGACACTAGCTTTTCTGCCACGCTCTCTTTTGATAATGCAGGGTTTGATCAAACAGGCTGCTCTGTTTACTGGGTCTAATCTCATCTGGAGCCTTGAAAAAAGGTATTTCACATCTTGAGTCAATTCTCCAACTCTTCAATTCTCTTAGTTATTATCTTTAACCTGTGTATTTTTTCAGTGAGCTGTTTTTTTCTTCTAATTACATTAGTTATCCTGTGCTTAATACTGCTAAAACAAATTTAAGATGACATATTAAGCTGGAAAGCTGCATAGCTGTGAAGTACTAATGTCAGTCAAGAAACTATATTAAATACAGGACTTGTTAGCAATGTTGTTTAAGAACTTATGCAAATCATCTGTAATAGGCTAAAGCATAAAAGAAGAGTTTATCCTTTAGAAATAAATTGAAAATGGTAAAATGCAGTCTTAATACATAATTCTCGCTAGCAGGATTGCCAGGAAATTTCTAAGGTACAGTGAAACCTCTAATATTGCATAAAATATAGAAAGTGGCATGTCTGGGTTCCTCTTTGGTGCCATGTTCTGTGAGAGACTTCTTGGAATAAAGTGATAAAAGGATAGACTGACTTAAGATGTGTGTCTATATATTTTATTCAAAATACTTAATTAACTTTGTTTTTCAAAGTCAGTAATCCTTAGCATTCATTTTGTTGGACATTTTTTCCCTTAAGCATGGGACTAATAGGGTGATGAGTCCAGAGACCTTTTGTGTCATTCTGAGTAGCTCATTATCCCAAAGTCTTAGAGTTGCTAATCACTCTTTCAGTACTATTGATTTACCAACTGCAGCAGTGCCTGTGTCTTAGTTTGTGCTTGATTCTGTCATAGGACACTGTCCCTGTGTACCCATCTCCACCTGTGTAAGAACACGAGAGGGATATGAGTGTAGGCAGTGAGCTTTTGTTTTGGTTTTTTAAAATATTCTTTTCCTGCTTTGCCTTCCCAATGCTCTCCTAGTGCTTTGTTTATTGTCATTTTAGAATTATATCATAAGTTCCTCAGGCCAAAGATGTAGCTTCAAAGTAAGCACTTAAGTTGTAAATAAAGCATGATGTAATATCATGAGAGAACCAACTCTGCTATAACACCTGAGTTACACATTACCTTTTATGAAAAGCTTTACAATTAAAAATTCTGTATATGGCTTTGTTTCTCCCTCTCCTCTTTGCTTCTTTCTGTGAAGAATAAAAAAAAAAAATGTCTGTACCAGACACTTTGATCTGGAGGAAGTAGCTGACTACTCTTTTCTTTTTTTTTCTTTTTTTTTAAACCTGCTAGGCAAACCATACTTTGCTTTAGTTGTCACTCTGTGTAAGTTGTCCAGGTAAGGTTTATTTCACTCCCTAGTCTCAAATGCATTCTTTCTGAAGTCTAATCTTTAATTGTAAGTACATATGAAGTCATTTTTAGACTCTGTCTCTGTAATGTGGAGACTTTGAATTTTTCCTTAAAATGATTTTCTATACATTTTACTTTCCAGACTATAGATTTTGATACCACCTAAATATCTGTATTTTCTTTTTTCAGTTAAAGTTATATCATGCATGTGAATTATGGGTGTATTTGGGAAAGGCAGCTGTGTTTATGAACAAGCTGTTTGAAATGCATTAAAGACCAGAAAAATATTTTTATGTTGGGTTAAGCATGAATAATATCTGGATGCTTATTTTCTAGAGGTGATCGAAACAAGAAGGATTCTACTTGTGTTGGAAGAGGCTGGAGATAGAGAGGGAAGGCCACCTGTTCAGTCTATATCACTTAGAGTGCAGCTTATGCTTCTGTCTAATCTGATCAGTCAGCCCATCACTCAGGAACAATAAAATTGCCATTCTGATCTTTACAAGCAGAACTCTGAGTTCAGCAAAAGTGGATTGGTGTTCAGTAAGCTCTAAAAATGAGATGAGAGATAGGACTGAGTTGGTATTTGCAGTAAACTATTTGACAGTTAAACATTAGTATAATTATATGTTCTTTTTTCTTTTTCGTATTCCCATACTCCCAAAAGGGTTTTCTTTGAATTAGGGTTGAGTTGAATTTGCTGTTGGGGAGGGGTGTGTCTGTGGGGTTTTTTAATCCTTGTTTCTTTAATTCATTGTTTCAGGTTTTTTGTTTTGTGCTGTCTTTTTTTTTTTTTTTTTTTTTTTTTTTTTTTTTTTTTTTTNNNGTTTGTTTTTTTTTTTTTTTTTTTTTTTTTGTTGGTTGTTGCTCTTTCTTTCTTTGTCTTCCTCAGATTTCCAAGTGATCTACATTGGCTGGTCAACCCACTGTCTTGGCTCTGCATTTTAAAATG
Source organism: Regulus satrapa (assembly GCA_013396955.1). Taxonomy (NCBI): domain Eukaryota; kingdom Metazoa; phylum Chordata; class Aves; order Passeriformes; family Regulidae; genus Regulus; species Regulus satrapa. The sequence continues at coordinate 45,786 of VWZN01009071.1, forward strand.
TAGCTGTAGATCTCTTTCATTATTGTTGTTAGCAAGGCTTGTAGGAACAGATGGACTTCTCCTTGTTCTCTAAATGTCAACAAGTAGAAGAATGAAGATTTATAAGAGACACATCCTAAAATACCAAGTACAGAGTGGAAGGGAATAAAATATTCTTCATGCTCAAGGTGAAGTTGATAAAATGTAGTAGATTTAAATTTCAGTAAGAAAAAAGAGGGAGAAAATATTTTTCCATTGTAAGGATGGATATTGTGTAGTGAACAGACTAGGCATGGAAATAAACCTGTGCATTGTGTAAGGGGATGTGAAATTATCCATACAGGAAGCTCTTCAAAACAGTTCAGGCTGGTAACTGCCCAGAAGAATTTGGATTGATTGGTAGTACTTTGGTCCAGAAAGGTAGGGTGGTGAATAAACTGACATTCCCAGGTTTTTTTTACCCCAATTGTCTGTAATTCTGTGAAGCAGCATGTAGGGTGCCAGGACCTGAATTCAGCACAATTGAACGATCCCATTCAAATGTCAGAATGTGTTCACAGGGGTGTGACAATGTCCACATGCACAGTAAAGCCTTACTGATTTGGAAGGGTAAGCTCAGATTAATCCAAGTTTGAAGGGACTTCAGGAGGTCGTCTGATCCAGCCTCCCGCCAAAGCAGTGTACAAACTAAATTCAGATGAGGTTTTTCAAGGCTCTGTACAAAGTTAGGTCTAGGAAAATCTCTGAGATAGAAATTCATCAGTGTCTCTGGGCAACCAGTACTTGACTGTCCCAGTTTTTTGATGGTCAAATTTCTTCCTTATGCCAAGTTGGGAGATCTCTTGGTTTGTTTTATGACCAGTGCCACTTCCCAGTGTGAACCTTAGAAAGGAGCTTGGGCCCTTTTGTCTTTGTAATCTTCTCTCCTGCACTGAAAGAGAGGAGACAGAGCCTGGAAGCCAAGGAGATACTGAAGAGCTCTGTGCCTGTGAGATGTGGGGTGTGCCTTCAGCAAAGGGGGTGCAGCCTTTTCTCCAGCTGAGTTCTGAGTATGGTAGAGCAGATTCTTGGGGGGACTGGCAGTCATACAGTGGTGCTGGTGATCTGGCTGCTAGGAGGAGATAATGTGTGGTTAGCATATACAGGGTGAAATACTGGAGGCTTTTCTTGTTTGTTTGTGTGGTTTCTATCCTCCTTCTGTGTAAAGTCTATTTGTTCTCCTCATATGACCCACCCCTACCTATTTTGAAGACTGTTTCATGGTAAATGTGATATTGTAGTTGTGAAAGCATTTGGAGTGTGATTCAGTTTGGGCTAACAATCTATTTTTTTTCCCCAGCAGGAATATGTGGAGCTCACCTGTCTGCATTTTCTCTGCCACAGTTTAAGCTTACTCATTATTTTGACTGAGCTGACTGATGGGAATAATTACCCTCCATCACTGTTTAATGTTTCTTTGTTTTTCAGATGTGCTCTCCTCAACCATCTCATAGAATAAGATCTTTCCCTGTCCCATGCTGTGACAGTTCATGTTTCATTCTTTTTGTTCTTCTGGCCTGTTCAGGCAGGTATCTTCTGTATGGCAGAAAGAAATGTGTACATGATAATTAGTGGTTTATCACATGAAGCATGTGATATTCTTGTGAATAGAACCCAAAGCACTGATTACCTTGGGGTGATTTCTTATGACTTTTTGGAACTTATTTATAATTTATGTGTTATCAGTTTTTGTCTTGTGTATGAAAAATGGATTTTAAAAATATGGTTTATTTATTTAGATTCATAAAATGCATGTAGAGCACTGGGCAAAGTTCACATTCAGTTTGGATTGTATTGCTGGATATCTGCCTAGTACATGTAAGAGTTGTCTGGTTGAAGTTCAGTCTGTTTAAAACAGAGGAATGTATTGGTAGACTGAATAAAATGCTTCAAAGCTCATATCTCTGTCTCTTCAATTTATATAATTTTGATTTCTCAGATTGTAGGTGAGAAATGCTACTGTCTTCCAAATTTTATCAGATGTGTCAAGGCAATATCACTAATTGTAGTCTAGCTGGGCAACCAACTGCTCCTTTTATCTGTGTATTTTATAATTTATACACGAGTTTTCACCTTTTCCTTTGTTCAAGGCTATATGTCTGTCCAGGGAATAGCCAGTGGGACAGAATGCTTGTCACATACTGCACTGCTGGGATCATAGTTGCTCTCCTATTTTGCCACCTCCTTGGCATAGAGGGGGATGGTCATTCCAGCCCAGCAGATGTGTGTGAGGTCCTCTCCTTTGCTCACAAATAACTTGAATTGACATCATGTTATTTTTCCATTCTGATAATAAAAAATAAAATGTAGGAGATACTTTTGTGTGCTGCAGCTGTTACCAGTACTGGGAATCCTCTAGATATACTCCTACGTGCCAGGATGGGTGATGCCATTGACATTTTATGGGTCCTTGCTTCTGTGTGCCAGGCTGAGCTAATGCATGGTTAGAGGACACTGGCCACTTCATTTCCACGTCTGGAAATAGTTAAATAATCCACGTGACTTGTTTTAGGTACTTGGCCTCAGTACAGGGTTGAGATACAGAGAGTTGGAGGCCCACTGCTGTTGACAGGGTCAGCTCTGGTGTTGGAGTAACAATGAGCCCATCTTCTGAGTATTCACTCAGTGCTGAGGAGACTCCTGTTGCTTATTGACTAGGTACTATTGGAGCACAGAGAGAGGGTATATCTTCAGAAATAGCTGAGAAGTTTTGTTTCCAAAAGAAATGGACCTTCAAAGCTCTCCCTTTAGTCCTCCTCAGCTAGGTAGGGGTGCCAAGATGGTGTAGAGCCATGGACTTTCCAGTTTCATTGTGAAGTCTGAAAGGTTTGAAGACAGCCAGAAATTTGTTCCATCTAAAGCATGAGTCTTTGTGGATGTCCTTGTGTGCCATTGCATACTTGACTTGCTCAGTTCAGTGTGCTTTTGACTGGTGCAAAAAGTAGAGAACTACAGATTACACAAGGAGCTCTCTTGTGGAGTGTAGGGCTTTTTCTTTTAAAAAGGAAAAGCTTTTTTTTTTTTTTCCTTTTTTTTTTGCACTTAAGTCTTGGTCTAGTTAGTTTAAATTGTTATCTAAAGTAGGTAACAAAGGACTGTTATATACCAGATTTTATTGTAGTGTGAGTTGGTGGGGGCTTTTTTGTTTGTTTTGTTTTTTGGGTTTTTTTTAAGTGCCAGCAAGAATTGCTAGAGATACTGAACTAGTTTCTGCTTCGCCAGCAAGTTTTAGGTGGGGTGTCACTGCTGGGCTATTTTTCAGCTGTTGAGTCTTTGTGTTGCTCCATTTTTGCTGCTGTTGCAAGACCCCTCTGCCAACACCACTGCTGCAGATCAGAGATAAACAACTTAATGCATTACAATGGCTGCCAGGGAACAGAGGGCTGAAGTCTTGTTTCTCTGAACTGAAAACCCAGTGATACCTTGGGATCAGGATGGTAGTATAGGAAAGACACAAGAGATTGTGTAAATTTTTTAATCTATTCTGACACTTAATGACATATTGTTTAACACTGGTTACAAGCAGATTTGCAAATGGATTTGACTGAGAATCTGATTTTGTGTTCTGTTTAAAATATGATTTGTATTTGAAATTAAAACCAGTCCGACCTCAAATGCTGAGTCAAAGAAATCCTCTCCTTTAATTTGTGCTAGATAATCCTGCTTCCTGTCACAGTTTCAATTGATCTTGTTCCCATTCTTCATCCCCCGATGCTTGGTTCAGTGGTCTAGAAATGGTTAACTCTAATGTTAAGTACAGTTGGGAAATAAGCTATTTGTAGTTTTCTGTGCCTTGCTAATTATTCATGTGATAGAGCTTACGTAAGGGCTGCATTACAGTTGCACTTCATTTGATGACAGAGTTCTGTATTTCTGTGTAAACAAAAGTCAAGTGATAAGGCATGGGCAGTCAAAGTCTATAGTTGAAACCAGAGAGGAGAAAATAAACTTTCCTGAGAGGATCTTAAGGTCATACTATCTGCTTAGCTGTCATGTTTTGTAAAAAGAAAAACCCCACAAACAAACAATAACAAAAAACTTTTATGAAAGCCCAATCCTGACAGTATTTTATTTAAAAATACTTAAAAAGCTGAAAGAGTCTTCTTTGCCATCTTTCTTGCCTTAGCCATTTTTCAGATTCAGTGGTGAAATCCCTTAAAACACACAATTAACAGCTTGGATAGCACGATGCAGCAAAAGATTAAAATTTTTTAGCAGCACTGAGTTTTCTTTCTTTGACACAAATTGTAAAAGCAGTCTTAGAAAAAAATTATGAAGTACCTCTTTTGTAGAAATCTGTAAATTTCAGGGAAAAAAGTATTGATCTATTGACACCCTCTGAAGACTTTTTTAATACATGCTGACAATTTCTGTAGAACACCAGCTACCTTAACAAGTTTTGTCTGAATATTCCATTTTTCTTTCTTAATATCTGGTAATTGTTGCATATGCTGGAGTAAATGGCCTTGTACCTCTTTTCCCCAGCCCTGAAATGTTGTCTGTAGCGCTAAGAAAAACTCTTTCAAGTGGAAGCAAGGTTGGCCAAAACACTAGAGCTTTGTTATTGTGGAACGATCTTTTTTTTTTCTGTCTGCTTTCCTTCCCTCTCTCTTTTTTTCCTCCTTTTTTTTTTTTTTTTTTTTTTTTGAGTTTGCTGTAGAGGCAGGGGTAGTAAGTGGTTGAAGCTGAGTGCAGCCATGGAGGGGAAGTCAGAGGTGTGGGAGGCAGCTGCCTGATTCACAGCAGTTGGCAATACAGAGTTAGTAGCTTGTGCTAATAGCCACTTTTCTGGGCTTCATGGTGCTGCTGGTGAGGAAAACTATCTGAAACAGCTGTAAAGTTATGGATTAATATAGAGATATATCTGTCTGTAGCTTTTCATAAATGTGTGACCCATTATGAAAGCTTTATATAAGCCTTAGTGTAATACCCTCCCTGGCCTTGAGGCACTACCAGCCTGCCATTAGCACACTATTTTGTATGAAATCATAGTTTTCCATTTCCTGGTGAAGTTCCTTCTTAGCACAGCGTGGACCTCTTAGGTCCCATTTAAGCCAAAGGAGCTCTTCTGTTGTCTGATGTTAAGTGCTCAGAGGAACGAGATGCTCGGTCACAAATTTTGTGGTGGGTCTGCAACCATCTCTGTCAGTTTACAGATCAGGACAGTTACCATAAACTTAAATTTCTAAGGCAATTTGAAACAGTTAATATATGAATACTTAATCTGAAAGCACCCGTGCTACCTTCCAGTGTATAAGGGACTACGAACTCTGATGCAGACAAACCACAAGTGCTTTGCATTGATGATTTCTGAGAGCAGCTGGGAAATGCCTGATTTAGAAGTATTAGTTGCCAAGAAGAGCTGATTTAACTGAGTCAAGGCAAAAGAAATGGATTTTGACCTTGAAGCAGCTTGTCAGGACAGACTTTACCTTATGTCCCCACGGAGCTGTGGCCAAGCATTCAGCAGACAGAAATGATCCCAGGATCAGGTGTTGCTGCTTTGTGTGCACTGGAGCTGAGGGAGACTGACAGGGCAGGGCCCAGGCCAGCAGCTGCGCGCAGCAGAGACCTGCTCCAGAAATGGAGGCAGAGCCTCCCAGGCCTGGGATGTAAAATGGAGACAGTTGCTTTCAATTTGTCTGAGCTGCCCTGCTGCATGATTTTTTAATTTTTTTTTTTTTTTTTTTTGTGGCTGTTTGTTTTGCTTGTTTTTTGAAGTGACTTTGCATTAATAGTTTTGGATTTCTGAGTGGATTTGTAATCTTATCAGGGAACCTGAGCTGTGATGAAAAATTAAGCCTTACAGCTAGGACATGAAGCAGAAAGTGCTTAGCCTTGCTGTTAGACCAGCATAGATAATGGTACAAAGCAGGTATAAGTAGCAAGGAAGTAGCTGGTTCTTTGTAGACTTTATTCTGAGTGTATGCCATGAGTCCTGTGCAGCCGTCAGTTTATGTTGTGTGCATGACCAGGGTGCACTTGTTTCATGGAAGTGCTCTGTCCTGGAGCTAATATTTTGGTGAAATGTACCAGTATTAATAGTAGTGGTAATTCCAGACTGTAAGTTTGCTAATGCAGTAAGGTCTGCATGCCAGTAACAATTAGGAGAATGGTTAGGTGAATGACTTTATTTCCACAATGATTTCCACGCTGAATTTGTTTAGCCTAGGCAACAAAGGAGCTCCTACCTGGCCTAGTGTGGAAGCGAAACAGTTACAAAATCACACAGTCTTTTCTGTTTTATATATTATCAAAGGTGAAGAATATGAAACCAGCCCATGCATTCCTGATGAGGTAGCAAAGCATTCTCTTTCACTTTCTCTTAGCTTAAAATCTCCAGTGACACATTGGATATTATAGTCACTATTTATATAGTGTCATATAAGCCCTTCTGGACTCAATGAAAGACTGAGCATGTGAAATGGCAGCAGCTCAGCCTTAAGCACAAGTGTTGTTGCAGAGGAGAGCTCTCTTTCTTCTAGCTTTGGGATGTGAATTTCTGTGGAAACTAGCTTTCCTGTGAGCTTCCAGACTCCAGTGGATTTCTTGCATAGGTGACGTTGAATGAGGCCCTGATATAGCAGAACCAACTCCAAACTTATTTCCTCAGTCAACTGTGATAAATCCCATTCTTTTGACTTCTTGTGTTACTTAAGCTCCAATTATTTCATCTTTCCACTTGTATTCTACATACATGCTAAATATTATATAGCTAACAATTTTTTCCCTGCCACCTCTCTACCACATCTGAAAGTCAGCCTGTGTTTAGTTGAACAAAAGGTTATGATTATTATATTATCTCTAGATAACCGAAGTTTTGCAGCTGCTTGAAACTTCACGGGCAGTGTTGTGTAGAATCAGTACCGAGAGACTCGCAAACAAGCTTTGGTGGGGATTGAGGAATAGAGGAAGGGTGGGGGAGAGTTTGGGATTGACAGTTTATATTTGCCTGAAATGCTTTCAGAAAAAGTGTTCAGCATTTTATTGAGCAGTCCATTTGAAGCATGGCTCAGTGTGGGGAAAATGCTACCTACTGAATTTTTAGCATATTGTCCTGATCGTAACTAAATTTTTCAAGCCAAGAAAGAGCAGCAGGGTAGTCAAATTTAGAGTGCATTTTAATATAGTGTCATTGCATATGAATGAAAGGATGGAAGAATTATCTCTGTTTGATGCTGTTGCTGCTGATGCGAATGATTTTGCAGCCTTGCAAATAGAATTAATAGATATGAGGAAAAGTATTAAATTTGAGGATTGACATTCAGACACAAAACAATGTAGCTGAAACAGTATGACTGGAGAAGGTGGATAACATTGTTTCTGTTTTGCAAGTTTGAAAACAGAAAGCAAGTGAGTTATTTTTCCTTACTCCAGAGTTAGGATTTACCAGCTCAGAGCTTTCAGTTACTGCTTGAACAGTCTACCTTCTGTTTTGGAACAGAGCAACTTCTGTTCATCAGAAACAGTCAACAATAAATATGAAGAAGTTTTCTGCAGTTTGCTTTGGAACTTGGTGTATTGGGTGTTATGGATACAGCGTGGTTTTTTGTGTTGATTTTTTTTTTAAAAAGGCGTGGCAGTAAAGTCATACAGTGGTTTTTGTTCCAGGAATGTTGCTTTGAAAGTCAACAGAGTGGAGACACTATTCAGTGCAGATTGTTGAAACACTGTTTTTAGCTGTCTTGTCCCATTGTGAAGTCTCTGGTTATTTTAGTAGTGTTAGCCAAGCAGTTGTTTCAGTAATGATTAATGACAACTTGTAATTTTTTTTTTAAACTGGCCTGATCCTCCTGTTCTTTTGTTTTATTATTTAACTGTAAGTGCTTTTGAAGTGGCTTGTAGCTTTACCTATAGGTATGTTGGTAACTTTGTGTTTGTTTTGACTTGGTGAAATGTAATTATTGGACTTGTGGCTCAGAGGTGTAAATTAACAAACTGCCCTAAACTTGAGAATATACAACTGGGAAGACAGCGTTTCTGTGTGGAGGGGAAAGAAATGAAAATAATTTTTAGGGTTCCACGAATCTTGCCATGAACATGTAGTGATTTGTGTACTACAGCTATAAGAGCTGGGAGAATAAGTGAATATGTGTGGGTGTTTAAAAAGGAAAGGGAAATCTGGGTAAGAGAGGCAATTAAGAGTTCTTTGCTGCAGACGTAGCAAACCCTTTTAACTTTGGTTAAAAATAACAGAGTACCTATTTTTAAAAACTAGGCTGCTTGGAAGATGTAGTGAACTAGAACAGGCATACATTTAACTGAAGTGGAAGAAATTGAGCGAAGCCTAATGTTGGCATGACTGACAAGTTTTTTGGTCATCTGGACAGCCTTGCATTCCATCAGTTCTTTGCTCCATTCAAAAACTTATTTTTCTGTAGTAAAGAAGCTTTTTTTTTCTTGTTTATTTCTGAATATATTTGTGGTATTTATTGATGCTTTTAAGCAATCATGGATAAGTTGTAATGTGAGGAAGTTCCCAAATGCATGTATTTATTCTTAAAATATTTCATGTAATTGTATTAAATAATTGTGATTTTATACAATAATTATATATATATATATATAATATATATTATATATATTATATATAATAAATTATGCCTTTAACTTTGCAAATAAATCTTTTTGTATGTGAGGGTGTGTGAAAATAATGTTACTGCTCTGCAAGAAGGAGTTTTCAACTTTTGAACCAGAAATCCACTGTCATTTCTGTGCCTTTATGTGGGCATTATTGGGTCATTTGTTGATGTAATGATGCTGCTGGCAATGTTTTTGAAACCAGCTGTCTCACAAAACTGTGCTTTAAGAAACGTTTGACTCTGGTGGTTAAATGTTAGTTACAAGTGTGCTTTCTAAAAAGAGTTGACACCAACCACATTCCTGTTGACCGATGTACTTTTTACAGGCTTAGTATATTTGGATGTGTTGGGCTGATTGGTTGCTGGCATACAAGAGGTACCCAAATTATCTCAAAATCCCTGAACTCTAAATGTGACTGAGTTTAGGTTTGGATGTACTCCGACAGTGGTTTTGCGGTTTGGTATTGTTTGATGGTGTTGTGGATGTTTGTTTTTGGATTTTTTTGGTTTTGTTTAGGTTTTAATTTGCTTTGTTTTTAATTCTTTCCCCTTTTCCCCCTTGGACCTAAATAAATGTTATTCTGTAGCTGGGTAAAGCAGCAGTGACTATACTCTGCCCATTCACCACATTACTTTTGAAGGTACATTACTTTGTCAGCTGAATTCTGACGCTAACATTTCTGGAAGCAAAGTGTCTCTAAGACACTGGCAGCACTTGTTATCCTGGCTCAGGGACACTAGGCTGCTGGGCTGTGCACTCTTCAAAAAGGCTTCCTTGAACTTTTTTTTTTTTAATTTTTTTTTTTTTTTCATCTGAATGTACTTATAATGATGTTTGTTTAGCACATGTAAGCTCTGTTGAGCATTCAGTCGTACTGCAGAGAGCTGCTACAGGAAGTGTCTTGCTTTTCCTGATGCTGCCCTTGTTACATAATTAGTAGCAGGCTCTGGTAAGCTTTACCCCAGCCCTGTGACTCAGCCACTCCTTACAGCTGCCAGCCCCAGAGCAGGAAAGATGAAGGCTATGGAGTTTCGTGCTAAAGCTGTACTTTGGAGCAAAAAAATCTCCATAAATTGCAAAGGAAATATATATAGGGTGTAATTCTTTTGTATGCAGAGTTGCTTTCTTCATGAATCCTTGCACTCAGAAGGATTTACTTGCTAGCTTAATTTTCCTCTTTGTATCCTTGAGAGCTGTAGGTTAGACAGTGATCTGGGGACACAGCAAAAGACCTTTCCCTTTTCTCTCGAATTTGTGACCTCTATTTTCTTGAAGTGTTCTAATCATCAGGTACTATTACCATAAATTTTTTATAATAGTAATCTATACTAGTCTTCATTATTGTTAGTGCTAGTGATTGATGTGAAACACCACCAGAGAAACGAAGATGGTGCTTCCATGCATGAGCTTAATAGTCATAAAAGCTAAAATATATTTTTCAAAAGAAACCTTTAACTTACAAGAATCAAGCGCAGTCATTGTAAGAAGGACAGATTTAATATGCAATTTAAAGGCAGTACTGTCCTTAATTTGCTTTGTGGATATTTGACTTGGTATATAAATATAAATATATATATAAATGGAGCATGGCCATCAAATTGCAGACTGGTTAAACCCTCTGGTAAACGACAGTTTTAGCAACATGGAGCAGGCATCCAAACCCATAGCCACAGATGGCTCTGCTTCCGTGGGATAAATGCTTTGGTTACAATTTCCTTTGATTGTATATTTCTCGTGTTGGTTCAGAAGACATTTCTTTGATTTCTCATTGGCCTTTTGGAAATGTTAGGTTCCCAGGCCACCTGTGGAAGAAACCTGTTGTTCATGTCTGAGCCAAGTATTTGGGCTGCCTCTGCTGTTCTGCCAACTGCGGAGTGATGCCCACAAGTGCAGTGTAAGCAGACAGAAAGCTGAAAGTGTACCGAGGGCTTTCTAAGACTGGAAGCTGCCTCTCAAATGAAAACTTAAATGACCTAGCACCTTCTGGAATTCCTTTTTTTTTCCCTCTTATTTTAAAGGTGATGAAGATTCTCAAGGATCATATTTTCAGAGTTAATCCTTAAAGGAGAGGTAGCTAATGAGTGACCTGTTTATTTCGGCGTACGTCCACATGTTCCTTACAGCATGGTGTCCAGACCTTGATCTAATGCCAACAAGCACGCTGTGGTACAGCTGAAATACTTATTTTTGCTTCTTACTCTGGAGAAAGACTTGTTCACGCTCCCTGATGGGGAGAGGCAGTTGCTTGGGGCTAATCAGCTAGGTGAGATCAGGTGACTGCCTCACCAGAGTGCATTTGACCCTTTCAGCACAGACAAGTTTGACCCCAACTGCTCTGACCGAGCCACTTCATTGCACGACACACGTGTGCCTGCATTCCTCTGTGCTGTGAAACAAATTTAGGGCTTTATTTGCAGTAAGGTCGAACTCCTTCTTTCATTTCTTGCTTATAAATCATAAATACTTCAAGTCTTAGTTCATAAGTTATACTTTGTTGCATTTGCTTAGCTCTCATTTTATCTAAGATATTGTGTTATTATCTCTCTCCTACCCTTCTGGGAGGGGTGACACATAACAGTACATGTTAAGAAAATCAAAACAAGTCACACAGTAGAACAATTTTTAAAAATCTGTTTGCCTCTGGAAGAGGTACTTTTGTTTAGTTCTACTCAAACTGGAGGTGTGCCAGTCCTGTGCTTGGCAAGCACGTGGAAGCTTATGGTAGTGCAGCTTTTCCATCAGAAATGACCTTGTCCTCAACAAGAAATAACCAAGGCCAGTACAAACCCTGCAATACCGTTCTTCCTTCTCTTTTTCTCAAAAGTTAATTTTTTTCTCAAAAGTTGAGGATTTCTTTGCTCACTTGAGAGTAAATTAGTTTGCAATAAAACCACACAAAGAAGGTTTGTGTGAACGCGTCCATTCATGTTATCAAGAAAGATGTTGGAGGTGTTCTAGATCTTCTGGAGGATCTGCTAGCTCTCCTGTGGGGTGGTGTGAGGGAGGAACCATGCGGAGCAGGAGAAATTATGTGACAGCAGGCCTTGGTGTTTCCCCTCTGCATTTTCTTATCAAAAGTGCGGGGCTGCGCCTGCCAGTGTGAGGATGCCATCTGTGTTGCACAGTCTCCTAGGCTGTTACAGAATTGCAGAGGAATGAATCTGAAATCACACTGCTAAACTGTGTCCTGGCCGTGGTGGCTGCCCAGAGATGCAGCTATTGTACAGCTCTTTAGGAACGGAGGCAGAGCAGCAGCCTGTGGAACTGCCTCAGCCTGGCACTGCCAATGTCATCCCCAGCAGGAACATCTCATGGGTGTGGGAGCTGACCAGACCCAAGCTACTGAAAAGGGGAATTGTTTCATGAAATCCAATTTGTGTGTAAAAATAAAATAAATATGGAAGAGGTAGAGTTTGAGCGTACAGGACAACTGGACAAATCTAATTATGGTACTGGTATATTTCCTCAATTTAATTTTGTTCAGTTTTCCATTTGTTGCTTTCTCATTAAGTGCAAATTGGAAGTGACATAATGCACTGGAACAAAATGCTTTCTGCATGTGTTTTTGAATAATTTTTTTGTTGTTTGTTTTGTTTGCATTACAGTAAATTAGGTATTGAAAATATAATGCCTCAGCCCATTTGGTAATTTAGTGGCTGATTTTGCTGGATATTTTAAGTTAAGGCTTAATGATCATATTCAATGGCTACATGTGGTATATGCTAATAGCTTTTTATCCGTATCTTAATAGGACTTTGGATTAATATCTGGACCATGTAGATCCTGCTTAAGGTTTTACCAGAGTCCTTACTGCATTTTTTTATTTTTTTTTAATATCCAAGACTTTTTCAGGAAATTTTATTCTCTGGCATTGTCGAACTTGTATCAAAATGCCTTAAGACACGAAGAAGTTTCTAGTACATCAAGCAGATCCATGTGCCAAACATCTGCCTCGCTTGTGCTCGCCGGGAGGTGTAAGTTTAGGCCGACCAACACCTGGGCTCTGCCTGTCCTCTGTGGGCTCTGGGCACACACACCTGCTGGCAGCCCTGGGCTCAGTCTGGACCGTGGCAGCTTTAGAGAAGCCCTGAAGGGAGCTGTGCTCCTTCCCTGGCTGTGCCTGCTGTGCCTGGGCCCCTGGCACAAGGTGAAGCAGGTTGCTGGGGTGGCAGGGGGAAAGACTCAGCCATGGGCTGGGTGGCTCAGCTGCTGAGCTGTGTCTGGTGTGGTCACTGTAACTTGTATGTCTGTAATTGCGGTGTAGTTTTTCCATTTCGATACCAGTACACGCAACCGTGGTGATTTTTACCATTAATATGGAGTTATGCCATTAGTGATGCCACTATTCAGAAACTCTCTGTAGGTGGTGGTTGCTGGTGTGAGCCTAAAGATTTGTCCCTGCACCCTTTTTGCTGTGTTAACAGGAGATAAGCCTGGAGTTTCTCGTATGCCAGATATTTATGTATCCTTAAAGCTCATAGAGAGGTATAGTTCAGATAAATGCATTCAGACTTTAGAGTTGTGGCCTCATTTGAAAGTGTTGCTAATCACAGAGCAAGATTCTAGTGTGTGCAAGCAAACATCCTGAAAAGTTTATGCAAGCCTAAGTATCAGGTGTCTTTGAAATGAAACCTGCTTGGCTTTCTTTACTCCCTGCTTGCTCTGAAGGGAGTTTGATGGGAGTGATTTGATGAGTGTAAATTTAAGGAAGTAGTAAGGTGAAAGAATTCTAATGCTGAAGTAAGAGCTGGAAGCTGTTTCCTTCTGGTTTTGGGCAGTTTTTGTTTGTTTTCCAGTTTATGTTGCCTTCTATGCTTCACTAAGTATTTTATTAGGTGTTTCTGGATTTAATATTTCATATACTTACATGTGAAACTCAATTGTGTGAAATTTAATAGGCTTAGTGTAGTAAGGGAAGTATTGGAGAGCCTTGGGTTTACGGGTTAACTTGTTTCCTGCTCAGCATAGCACGTGGTTTGAATTTATACTTTTCTGAGTGAGCTGAAAACAGCCCTTTCCCCACAGAGCCTTTTTAATGAGAAAGAACTTTACATGGGGCTTCGAGTAATCCTTTCTTTCGAGCAGTCTGAAAGATTAACCTATGATTATTTTTTTCTGCTTTGCTTTCTGTAAAACAAGAATAACTTGACTATTTCCCCTTTTAGATCACTCTTAGAAGTTCTTGTGTGCTTATTGCTCCTCTGTAGAGGTGCTGAGAAGGCATATGGTAAACACTTTGATTATTACCCTTTGTTAGAGTTTACAGTTCTTCTCATGGAGGTGCACATTTAAAAAAAAAATCACTGGTCTTTTTCAGTATATGAAATGAGATTAAGGGGTGACGTGAGCATATATGGTTAGAGATTGCTAGAACAAAATTAAATAATGGAGAGGTTTTTAAATAAATGGGCACAGAGGTAAATCTGTTTAGTTGCTGAAGAAGGATGTGTGTGTGTGTGTGTATATATAAATATATAGCCATGTATATGTATGTAGTTATTGATGTAAATAATACATATTTAGATCACTGACACAATTTTTCATCCCTACAAGTAAACTTAGGATGCTTTTCAAAGAGATATTATGATATTATCTAGTTTAAACAGGAATCAGTTCTTTAAAGTCTGATGTCTTGCGTAACACAGGGTATTGGCCTGAAGATGACTGTAGTCCCTGAACTGTGTTATCTGAGCCTGCTCTAGCTGACAGTACTTTTAGCAGAGACATTGTGCCCCTGTTCTACTGAGGCATTAGTTCCAGGACAATACAGTGCATTACTGTGCAGCTGCTGGCTGGTTTAGCACTCCCTAATTTGACAACTTGTCCCAGTGTGCTGAGGCAGGAGAGATTTAGGGGATTAAGTTTCATGTGTGTGGCCTGGAGGTGCTGCTAAGTACACATAAACAAGAATAGGGTGTGTTCTTGCTTTGGAGAGGAGGAGAGGGAAGGATGGAAAGCAAAATGTTTGGGAAGTTGCCACATCTAAGGAGATGTGATTGGAAATAGGTAGAAAACCCCTGATTGTCTGCAATTAAGAGAGTAGCCTGAAAAACAGGTGGGGTGGGGCCATGTAGAAGACAAAATGGGTGAAGTCAAATTGGTCCTGGAGAAAAATCTCAGTGGCAGACTGCCAGGCCACAGGCTGGGCAAGGAGAGATGGCCAGAATGAACTCTTTCACATTTTAAAAGTGTGGGCGCTGGCTACTTTGCTGACAGAAGTGACCACATTAGGACGCAGGAGTGGAAAATGTTTGGCTGTAAGCAGAAAGGAAAAAAATCACTTTCTCAATTTATGTGTGGGATGGAGAAGGAGGAGGTGCTCCTATAAGCAGTGCTGGAGCAGAATCTGACTTGCATGAAGACTTCTGTTTGCTGGACCACACATTCAGTGCAAATAGTAAGACTGAGAGTCTTGAGGTTTGGGTGATGCACTCACACTGTTTGTAGGTGGCCAGAAATCAGGTTGAAGGGAAGGAATCTCTTGCTTACTCATTGAGGACATCACATTAGCTTCGTGGCAAACTTTCCAAGAGAGATGTATAGATCTCACAGCATGAAGTACATCTTGAGGAGACCTCAGGCTGGGTGATGAAGGCTTCTTGTCTGCACATCTCTTTTGGGGGAAGATGTAATTAAATGTGATGCAGTCGTGATCAATCTCTGCTACCTGTGAACTCCATAGCAGGGCAGGACATTGTGTAAGACCAATGACAGAATGAGAAGAGAGTCTGTCCTTGGTGTGAAGCTTCCCTGCTGCGGCGAGTCTTGCTGGTTTTCCTCTGCGTTGCATAAATGCTATTAAAATGCTGCTTTTTCTCCTAGCACTGCCTTCAGATTTGGTGATAAGTTAGGGAGGAAGGACACCATCATCACTGCTGCCTCTCTGAATGCTGTGTTACAACGCAGGGCAGTTACCCAGCTGGTAAGAAGCTGCTGGCAGTCAGCTGCTGCTCAGCTCAGCTGGTCTCAGCCGTGGGCTGATGTGCACAGCTCACATGTGATGTGCTGGGCTGATGTGTTGTGCAGCAGAGCTCTGGGAGCTGCTGCCAGGCAGGACCTGCACGGGAGGATTCTCATGGGAAGTCTCTGCCGGGCGACATCGAAACTTCTCACTTTACAGTTCTGTCATCACTGCAATAATTATCATGCAAATCATTGATATTTTAGGCATGCTGTTCCTTTTCATGGTCACTCAGCCTTTACTTAGTAGTAGAAAGGAGGAATTTATTCAGCACCTGTCCTAATTGCATCAATTAATCAGTGGAGAAAATTAATTTTTTTTTTTCAACCATAGAATATAAACACATGGAGAAAAACTTAAAAAAAAAAATCTTGTCAACTTCATTCTGCAAGTCGATGCTAAAAGCCTTCCAGACCTGGGAAGAAGTTGTGGTTTTGGGATGCACTAAAGCCTGCTTGATGCTGAAAATATGTTTTCCATCTAGATTTCTAGAAGAGTTCTTCCTGGGCTTTTTAGCTGTGGAAGGCAATGAGACATACCTCTGGAACTTTACAGGCCCTCAGAGTTCATTCTTGTAAGGACAATTGATGGCCTCTGTACTGTGTGCAGTGGATTAGTGAAAGAATAAGAGTGCTTAGTCTTAAAAAGGAGCTTGCCCTCTGCCTGACTTTATGGCAGTAAAAGAAGGCAGCAGAATAACCTACTGAGTAGGCATTTTCTAAATATTGTTTTAGACAGCAAGCTGCAGTGTTTTATTTGCACAACCTTCTAGTTGTGTAGAATGCTTTTAGAAAAGTCATATGATTAATTTTTCTTTGAAGACTTTCTCTACCTAGAAATAAAAGCTGTTTTATTACCAACATTTTCTTAATTTAGAAGGAAGTAAATGTATTACAAGCTTCTGTACATATTTATCAGATTCTGTGTTTAGTCGACACAGGTACAAGTGGATGAAGTCAGTTGTTATTGAAGGAGTTATATGAATCCTGTATTACTTTTAGCACTCTTATTTCATTTTATGGGGGAAAAAAAAACCTCTTTATGATGTTCTTAGAGAGAAAATGTGACCTATATTACACACTTTGTGTTCTTGAATGCAAATACTAGTTGTAAAATATTTATGCCTGTTTTGCACATCATATAATATTTTCTTTTATGATATTTTTCAAAGGTTTACCTAATTTTCACTTTACGCTAGAGGATAAGCTGACAAGGGTGGTGCCTTTTGATCATTAATGAAGTTTCCATACTGGAATTAATGTGCAGAAAACCTTGCAGATAAATTAAGGTCAATCTCTAGTGTCACACATGGGATATAATGAAACACTCAGAATGAAAAATCTGAAAAATACTCTTTACAGCAGTGCACATCCCTGGATGAAAAATTCAGAATCTGCAATAAAAAATAAATACATCATGCTCTGTAAAGGGTGGGGTTTGTTTTTTTTTCTTCTTTTTTGTGGTTGGGTTTTGTTGGTTTTGTTTGTTTTTTCCTTTTTTTTTAATTTTTAGTTTTGTTTGTTTTTTTTTCCTCCACACAGGACATTTCTAACTTCATCTAACGTGTACATAATTAGTCTGCAGCAGTCCCCTCAGTTGTTGGAGACAAGCTCTCTCTGTACCAGCAGGTGCTGGCACAGTCACAGTAGATCAGCAGGTAGCTTTGGGCCCTTATGCTCCCATTAGATTTTGGAACAAATTTTGTGTGTTTGGAGTCGAGCATTTTGGCTTAGTTTCCTCTGAAGGGGGTGCAAATGGTGCACACTGAACCTGCTCTGTGATCCAGACCAGCATGTGATATCTGAAGATGCTGGGGAATTCACTTCCAGGCAGCACAGCCACTCTAAAGAGAGCATTAATGTGCACGTGGCCCCTAAAGCACGGAATCTGAGATCAATATGTGCCTTTAAGCATGCTCTGTGCTTCCAGATCTTTGACACTGGGTAACTGAAAGTAGCCACACAGAAGCTTGATATATTTGAGGTATCTATATTAGGCATTCCAAGATTCTGTTTGCATGTAGCCCTAGTGCTGCTTTTTTCTCATTCTTATTAGCCTTCCTTGCCACCACATCTTTAAAGCTTCACACTGCACACGTTTTTGGGGTAGGTTTTGCTTGGTTTGGGTTTTTGGTTTGGGTTGTTTTTTTGGTGCTGCTTTGGGAACTTGGGTTTTTAAATTTTTTTAAAGGTAACTTTGTAAACAAATTATTAGGTACTTACAGCTAGAACAGTGTGTTAAGTGGGCCAGAGCTTTTCTTCTTGATAGTTATTCATTAAACCAATTGAATCACAAGCCTCTGTAGTCATTATTAGTCGTGAGGCCAGTACCTGAATTCAGTTTTGATGAGGCTGCAAGAATGTTAAGAATGCAGGGGAAATAAGAAATTGATAGAATATAAGAGGTTCAAGCTATATTCTGCAAGTTATTTTGTAAAATAAGGAATGGAGCAAACTGAAATAAAAGCTGAAATTTGCCTTAGAGGGGAAATAATGAGGAACGAGACACTATTACCCTTAGAACTTGTTAAATACTGTTTTTTTCCCTGTTCTCTAAAGGTTTTTTCTTATTCTCTAAAGATTTCTTCACTGAAACAAAACATTTCACAGAAGTGTTCTGGCTCTATTTCTAATAGTTCTTTTTAATCTCTTCCAAAACAGAATTAGACCACAGTTAGCCAAAGAGAAGATTGAAGGATGCCATATTTGTACATCTGTCACACCTGGTGAACCTCAAGTGTTCTTGGGAAAAGATAAGGCCTTCACTTTTGATTATGTCTTTAACATTGACTCACAGCAAGAAGAGATCTATGTACAGTGCATAGAAAAGCTGATTGAAGGTTGCTTTGAAGGCTACAATGCCACTGTCTTTGCTTACGGCCAGGTAAGCTTCACAATTTTATTTTAAAGTGTTTATTTTAGAATAAACTTTTTTTTAAAACTGATTTTCACTTAAAATTCTGAATGCATTAATCTGTTTTGTAGCATCTTGAGTTTATTTTCAATGAGTTACCCTGCAAGAGAGTGTTGAGTTTATTTAGATTCTGTTTGGATTGGCAGTTGAAACACAGAATATATATAGGCTGCAGATCTGAATTGAATAGTAACACTGAAAATAGTATCAGTGTATACAACTCCTGAATTCACCTCAATGCAGCAGTGCCAATTATTGGTTTAATCACTTGAACTATAGAGATGGGTTGTACTGAGATTCTTTTCTGAGCAACTTTTCAACTCGCTGCATTTTTAGAAACTTTAGGGAATAGGAGTTTTTAATAATAGATCCTGGAGAACTTCAGGCCACATTATTTTCTTGTGGGTAAAATGTAGAGATCAGATTCCAAATTCAGAGAACTTTTTATAGAGAACAGACCCTCTTAGGAGCCTGGGCACACTCAATGCTGAGCAGAGTGTAGAGAATGTGTTGTCTTCTGAATATTTCCTTAGGAGTTGATTGCATGAAATACAATGGTCTTGGATGCTGAATTTCAGCATTGTTAGGTGTTGCCTCTCAAGTTAGCCAGGTGAAGTCTATTCCTAGTCAAACAAAGCAGTTTGCAGATCCAGTTTAGCAGATTATGTTCAGCTGTGTGATCCTATCTTTGTCTTAGACTTGACCCACTAATTAAGTGAAAACACTACACTACCTTGTCTTCTATTAGACTTCACATTTAATTAGATTATCTTCCTAGTGAAGATAGAGCTTGTATTCTTTAGTATAAAGTGAGAACAATGGGAATATAATACCTGAGATATTCAGACATCTTAATTAAGGGAGTCATTTGATCTACTTCAGTAAAGAATTGCAAATGCTGCTTTTACCTTCAAAATACATGCTTTAATTAACAGCCTTGGTTGGAAAAATTAATTCTTCTTTTGACCTAGAGGTGATAGCTCAAGGCTGATGTAAGTTGGTTAGGGAAAGTTTCTAGGGGAAGGGTTATGAAGGGTGGAACTGCTCTCTGCCTTCTTGTGCATGCTCTCTGGATAATGTAGAGTTTGTCCAAATTCTGCTGTTTATCAGTTTTGCAAAGTGGCCTGTCGTGTGTGTTAATGATGGCAGATGGATGTGAACACTAGTGTTCACAAACTGTATTTCTGTGATGATTTGCTACTATTAACATGGTCTAGTGACTACTCCTTTTTCAAATTAGACAGGTGCTGGCAAAACATACACCATGGGCACTGGATTTGATGTCAACATAACAGAAGAGGAACAAGGCATTATATCACGTGCTGTTAAGCACCTTTTCAGATGTATTGAAGAAAAAAAACAAGGTGCTATTAAACAAGGACTTCCACCTCCAGATTTTAAAGTCAATGCACAGTTCTTAGAGGTAAATATGATCCACATTTGTGGGTATGACTTTATTTGGTATTTGGATTTTGGTTGATAGTTTTGTGGGTTTTTTTGGTTTTTGTCTGTTGTTTTTTTAAGAAAACTAATTAGATTTTTTTTTTTGGGCTGCTTTTTAAAAATTGTCTTTTCTCCAAAAATGTTTTGAATTAATCTTCAAGATTTCAAAATAAAAATTTATGGGAATTGCTTCAGCTCTTTAATTTGCGAAAAACTTTTTTCATCTTACTCCATTTATTTTACTACTTCCCATTGTAGTGTTATTTTGAAGTATAGAAATAGTTATGTGCATCATCATTTATCCCTTTCTGTTTGTAGGGCCTGTTCCTCTTGCCTTTTGGTAATTCTTGACAAAACTTTAAAACAAGAAATTATAAAAAAACCCCTTAATTGTCCTCTGTGGCTTCGGGTAGTGACCATGCTTTGCCTGTTTTTGTTACTTTTGTAGATTTCTTTAGCTTTCAAAATCTCTTCAGAAGACTTACTTTGACCAAAGAAGAGACCTAGCATGAAAATACTTCTTTCTTCAGTGGCACTCTTCCCTTCTTTCTTAGGTCCACATAAAAAAACCCTGGGCAATTCTGAGGCAAAACTGCTCCCTTTGTGTTTTCTTGTAGACATAGTAACTGGTAAAGGGGCCGTAACATCTGTGATCTTTCTGACCTGCAGCAGCTGTTGCTTTATGCCTTGTAGGTTTTACACTGTCACTGATTGTGGAACTGCTTTTCAGGGTGTAACATATTTACATTTACTACCAAGCTGCAAAATCTGATACTTCAGGCACATGGAGAGGCAGAATCAATTTTAGGAAGAGCGGGTGTAAATTTCTGTGGCTTACTTCAGTGTGTGCAACTTTATCTACTTTGGGGGTGGAAACCCCCACTTTTGTATTACCCATAAGAGCTGTTGCTTTTTATTACTAAAGCTGAAGTAAACGAAGTCCTTTAGTCATTAACAATCTGGCATTAGTTTTTTATTGGTCTAGGTTTGTTGCTGCTACCCTTCCGTAGAGCTTTTTGTTGCTCTGGCTAATATTTGCCTAGAGAGTTGACTTGAGCATGTGCTGTGGGAATGCTCTACCCTGTGCACCAGGGAGCTGCAGCTTTGCTTAGGCAGCTGCAACATGAGTAGCATAAGGAGCAGTAACCAGTGTGGTTTCTGAATGGATTGTGTTTTTTGACATAACATTACAAATATGACTGAGTCCCAAAATACAGGGCTGTGATTAAATGTTGCAGTGAGAATGGTATGAAGAATCGCAGCCATTACAGTGTATTTCAGCTGAACTGTGCATACTGAAACCTGTCTTGTTTATGTAATTTAGAGAAAGGTTAAATCATGTATGCAATAACTTCTCCCTTAACAAAATGTCATTTTAGTTGATAGATTTTTTTTTCTTTTACTTAGGCTTTCCCAAAAGGAGCTTTTTCTGATTAGTTTGCTGTTATACAGTATTCTTGTATCAAAAAGTATCTTCTTCCTCCCATCCTGTCTACCATTAGAGCTGGATTGCATAAACAATAATTTAGTCATTGAACAAGTTGATGCAAGATTGTATTTTTGGAAAAACTTTGAAGTCTTGCATCTGGATAACTTTGGGGAACAGTGACTTCTGTTTGCTACTTTCTTGCCTTTCTTTAGTTGGCTGCAGTCTGCCTCCCTTAACCCTTTGCTTTCCTGCTTTTTCAAGACTGGCATATGCAGTCCCATCCGATTGTAGGTGCATTATCAGGATCTGCTCTAAATTGTGGCTCATCAGTTTGTTTGAACTCATGAAGGTAAAACATTAGTCAGAAGGTTCCTATATCGAATATCTATACCTAATAATTAAATATAATCTCCTTTTTAATATGTAAAGGATTAAAATCATCACATTCACAAATGCTTTTTCTTCTCAGGGATGACTTTTTGCTTTTGAGAGGAGAATGTCACTTACCTGCAGTGTTATGGGAAAGTACCTTGTGTGAATACAGATCTGTTGTGGTGGTTCTTTGACTCTTATCTAGGGGTTTTGATCAGGAATTGAATTAGTCTGGGCTGAGCTTTACCAACATGAATTAGTATAACTAAATTAAAGGCACTTGAAATGTTCCAGTGTACACAGACAGAGACTTGAGCCATGAGATTTCCAGTGGGATAGTGTTTGTTTTTTGGTGGGTTGTCTGCTTTTTTTTCCTCCTGATATCTTCAGTTGAATTTGAACACTTTGCATAAAGCTCAGAACATTCTTATAGAGTGCAAAAGCCCTGCTCAAGAAGCCATGTCATATTATTTTTGGACTTGGTGTCTTTAAGAAGCAGTTTGCACAAAAACTATTACTATTTGTCAAATTTCTTCTAGGGCAGGAAGAATTCATCTAAATTGGAGCCATAGACTTATGAAGGTGGGAGAGAGGAGATGTGTAATGGCAGAGAGAGCAAGTGGAGTGAGTTGGAGGTGTTTGGAGCAGGGAGCAGCCAACTGAATCCACAAAAGAAAGGCCCAAGGTTAAATCTGAAGAGAGCAGAACCACTCTTGTTCTGCTGGCACCCAATTCCTCCTCTTCCCTGGCCATACCAAAGGATTTTTATCTGAGATCTGGTGGTGTGGAAGAGGCATAATAGGAAGTTGTGCAGGTCACTTAATTTGCAGCTGCTCTGCCCCTGTCCTTGTAAGTTTGGATGTTTCACATTTTTGGGAGCTGAGATATTTGGATTTTTACAACTTTTGGTATGTGCCATAAACAGATTTGTTAGCCATTGGAGGAATTCCTTCTGAAAATAACTTTTTTGTGTTTTCTTCTCCTCAGCTTTACAATGAAGAAATTCTTGATCTCTTTGATACCACACGTGATATTGATGCAAAGAATAAAAAATCAAATATTAAAATACATGAAGATTCAGCAGGAGGAATTTATACAGTGGGCGTTACGACCCGAAGTGTGAATGGAGAATCTGAGGTGATAATTAGAAATAAATTACACTGTAAAATGCCAAGTAGACTCTGAAAATGTCTGTATACTTTGATGAATGGTTAAAAATAGAGGTCATGCTAGCTAATACCTGTCTCCTGGGCAATTCAAGTGTAAAAACTAGCTAAAACTTTTATTTTCTTAATTCTTTGTAGCCTTTAATCTGATATGTTTGATACAGAGTGCATGTCACTTTCATTTAAAGCTAGGAACAAGCTTTTATAATATAGTATAATTCTACTATATAGCAGATAGAAATATAGTAATATAATGTAGTTCTACTGGGAGAATTTTGGCATATATGTAAATCTGATCTCCCAAATCTTATATATGTTTTTCTTTTCTTTGAAAGTTTTTCATTATTGTTGATGTGACATAAACTGCCATTCAAGTACACTGCAAATCTGAATACAAATGTTATTGTACTGGTTTTTTTGGTACAAGAAGTACAAAAAATCATACCTTTTTTTGCCATGGGTGAATGAAGAAAGCTGTGTTACGACTAGGACACAGTAAAGAGAGGAATATGAGGGTTTAAGCACTTTCTCACTGCAATCACAAAAGTTACTTTTAGTTTGTTTATTTAAGGATCTTTGTCCTTTATTTTTTTGCACATAGGAACCGAATTCATAGCAAAGAGAGCAATTTTAGTCATATATCCAAACCACTAAGTGTTACAAGAACATTTTTCCTTTGAGCAGCAAGAGATGCAATGTACTTCTTGCCTCTTTTCCAGATGATGCAGTGCTTGAAGCTGGGAGCTCTGTCTCGAACCACTGCCAGCACTCAGATGAACGTTCAGAGCTCACGGTCACACGCTATCTTCACTATACACTTGTGTCAGACCAGGGTCTGCCCCGCCTTTAACGCCGTATGTATTCATGCTGTCGGTAAATTTCTCTTTAGGAACCGTTTTTCAAAATGGGCACAGTTTTGGCAGCCACTGCTATTTGAATTGCACTTAGTAAGGATGCTGTAGTCATCATAATGCTTGATGAATTTGCTAAGCATTATAATAATTTGATTTAATCTGTGCATATGTAACCATTCTCTAGCCAGAGGCAACCATAAATTGCAGACTCTTACAGAAACCTACCTATTCTCCAATAGCATTTTCTTCAGTATTTTGTTGCACCATTCACAAGTGAGAAAGTTAAAATATAATTTGTCTTTAATTGGAAAAGCACATTGAAGTGTTTTAACAGTTAGTGGGTTTAAACTTGCAGGCAGCTAACTGAAACTGCTTGGATATTTCAGATTAATTGTTGATATCCAATAAGGTGCAAGTAGAAAAGCATTTAAATTCTGAGGTGCAGTGTATTTATTTTAAATAGCTATATATTTGGGGTGCAGGTATTTTGTTAAAGCTATGTGCCTGAAATTCAAACTATGAATGAACATGGTGCTGTTCTGTAGAATATTCTGCATGTGACTGTTTAGTTGTTAGTTGCTGTTGGGTGTGTCTTGTAAAGGGGAAACTTCGGAATAAATCCACATTACTGAAAACTACAGTACCTACAGGGAGACTTCACTGGAATATTCTAAAGGTCTTTGCATATAATTTTAAAATATTGCATACTGTCTGGATAGACATCCTTTCCATAGATATCACACTTTTAAGGATGTGGAACAGCGGATTGGATTACAGTGCTTTTTGAGGGTTCAGTTTGTTGGTTTGTTTTAGTACTACAAATAATCATTTACAGGCAAAATGAGTGTTCCTTCCAGGTATGTAGACCTGCTTGATGCCCCTGCTAAAAACACTTCTTTCTGCTTTCCATGTTGAAACTGCGGATTTGATGGTGTGGTCAGCTGTCTTCACTTGGGAGGGATTGGCATCAGACTCCAAGCGCACACAGGGCACCTCAGTCACTGCGTGGTGACACTGTCTGCTGGAACATTTTTGTGGCAAGCCGTCTAGCAAAGAGAGAGAAGTGATCTGGGAGCCTGTTTCCTGCAGGCTGTTGGCACAGCAGGCCCCAGTGCTGGTGCACTTGCAGCCTTCCCCACCAGCTGGGCTGCCCCAGGGGACTCCTGCCTGGCTCTGCCTGTGGTTTTACAGAGGCTTGTGTTAGAGGAAGAGGTGGCCATCTTCTGCCTGTTTTGTTTCTGCTTTTCTTGGGAGATATGCACAGGATAATCTGGCTGTGGAGCTGGGCATTTCTAAATCCTTAATTTGTGAACAACACCCTCTTCTTTCGCTGTGGCGTTTAGGAGAGTAGAGGATAGACCTGACATTGTCCTCCGAACGCTCCTGGAATCTAAATTAATACAAGCTATTATTGGGTGGTCAGGAGAGATGTAGCTCAAGTTTCTGTAGACAACAGTTTTGGGAGACCTTTGTTACTAGGGCAACGCAGTTTCTCCTTCTCGAGTGACAGCCTTGGCTGTGCCCCCTCTGCGCTGTCGGCAGTGCCCAGGGCTGGCAGGCAGCCAGGGCTGCAGTGCAGACATGTTCCTGGGGCTCTGCTCACACCAGCCATGCCTCGTGGGAGTTTCTGGATGCACATTTCATCTGCTAAATGAAGGAGAGTGAAAGGATGCACTAATCATGACTTTGAGAATGAGAGTGTGGCCTCCTGAATGTAAACATCAAAATAACAGAAATAATGATTCCTGGTCTTGTGGAAGTGGCACAGCTCCTGTTCTCTTTTGTTGCTGCTACAAAAGGTGCATGAAATATTTAACTACCATGAGAATGGTTTGGTCTGCATTACCCCTTGCAGTAGTGAAGGAAACTCTAGGCTAGCTGGCCAAGGACATAAAGGCCACCACAGAATACTTGAGGATCTGTGTTTGGCTTTTTGATTAGGTTTTGTTTTGTTTTGTTTTTTTAAAGGTTGTTCTGGGTTTTCTATGCTTAATGTGATTAGGAATTCCTAATAAAGCTTGCAGTTTGGGCTGAAAGAGTTTGTTGTAAATTCAGTATACACTTGATATATGCTTATTATCTGACACTATGCCAAGTTAGTAGAAATTGTCCTGCCATGGGTATCTTACCAGTAAGGTCAAGAAGTGAGTGATGTAAACATTTTTCTCATTGTGTTGCTTTCCTGACAATAAATCTAACTACACTTAGAGTAAAATAAAAGTCTATAGTGAATGATAGAACTAAGCTAATCGACAGGAAAAAAAGTTTGGGATTATCTAATGAAAAGGTTAATTTTCCTGCTGTGCTTTGGGATGTGAAGTGGCAAGAGGCTGAGGCTGTGGTACCTGCCCCAGGGCAGTGTGTTCCTGGGCAGACTCCCTGCACTGACAGAAGCGTGCAGCAAGTGCCAGTCATTACCTGGGGAGGAAGGTGGAAGGGGGAAGGAACCTCTTCATTTTCCCTTGTTCTTATTTAATACTGTTCTTATTTTCTGGGGAAGTCAGAAGTGCTAGTGGAATACTGATTGCTAGGAGAAATGGCTTCCAGCAATAATTTTTAAAGTAAGTTGAAGAATCATCCCACAGGAAGGCTAGTGATGGGGTTTAGAGAAAAATAAAATTAAAATATATTTCAGCTATTTGGCAGGTTTATGAGCTAGGTGGTTCTGGTGATTTTGTGGGGTAATAATGTAATTAAAGTTTTCTTTTTTAAAATCAGTTTCCTTTGACAATCGATTCACAAGTGCATTCTAGGAGAGATACAAATCTGTTGCTCACCCTGCTGGATATTTTAATAGATGTGTCCCCTCATTTTTTCATCAAGAAGCAGTGGTAGCTCATATTCAAAGTAATTTGTATTCACTTGCATCTAGAACTGGGTCTTCAAGAATGATATGTTAGTACATATGATTAAAATGGTGATTGTATGTTTCAAAATACTGTTGTTATGAAAGAATGAATAAGGATATGGTCATGTTAAAGAGGTAGTTCTGTAAATAATTGTTGATTGCACTCTGATAATGGTAATGTGAAAGATCTCACCAAGCCTTATGGGTTCTTCTTTGCTTCAGGATAATGCCACTGATAACAGGATAATATCTGAATCTTCTGAGATGAATGAGTATGAAACTCTAACTGCCAAGTTTCATTTTGTTGATCTGGCGGGATCTGAAAGGTTAAAGCGAACAGGAGCTACAGGAGAAAGGGCAAAAGAAGGCATTTCCATCAACTGTGGACTAGTAAGACTGTACAACTGTACCATATAATATGAAACAACTCCAGGAAAAACACTTAGCAATGAAATTTATAACTTACAGCTTTTATTTTTTTTATCTGTGTACTGAGTTGCAATATAATTTTTCAATTTACTGTATTAAATATTTTGCTTAACACTAAACTGCACTGAAAAGTAGAGCTGATGATTATCAGTGGAGATTGTAGTTTCATGTCTTTGTTTTGTGCTACACAGTTATGTAGGGGCTCTGTGCAACTCTTTTAAATAAGACACAAAAGTACATGTCTGTTCTATATGTGAAAACATGTCCAGTTTTTTCTGGGCTATTGTGCCATTAGAGTTTTCTCAGTGATTCCTTTGCTATAAGGACATTGGCTATTTTCTGTAGTTCTTCTGGTTATGTTATATGGAAGAGAAAGAATATTCAGTTCCCTTTCATCATTGACATAAACACAAAGCCAGCAGGATTTGGGGAATCTAGATGACGCAGTTTGTTGTGTCCTTAACAAAGAGCATATAAATACATGAAGATGAAATTCAGTGTGATGTAACTAATATAACATCACAAAATTTGTGTTTACAGTGAAATCCAGCCCTCTGTTTTGTGAAACAGATTGAAAGTGATTTAAATCCTTCAAAGCAAGCAGGCACAGCATGGGATGTGTGCAGTTCTCCATCTGCTGGTGGCAGCTGCACCATTTCCAAAGCAAAAACTTGAAGTACAGGGCACCACCTAAAGCAAAATCCTTCAGTTTAACTGGGGTGTGTGCAGTTGCACAGAAAAATAATTTCACAGCCAAATGTTCAACTGTTTATAAACAATCATGTTACAAATATGCATTAGACCCCTTTAGTAACGAAGCAGGATACCATGGACTACAAGCTTTTAATTTCAAATCTTAATGCTCATATAATCATCAGACATTTTTTGCTTTATAACTGTAGAGGTACTAATTTTTGGGGTTTTTTCCTTCATGTAAATTCCCCATATTTTATTGTAAATGTAGCATAAAGCAGATGGGTAAAATTAATTTGAAAGAAATTACAGTTACTGTTAGAGGTAGACATCAACTTCAATTATCATCCAAAGCAAATGTTTGTTAGATTAAGTAATACCAACTTTAGTTTGTGACTGCCATGAGGTACTAATAGTGTTTATGAATTGTGCTAAGCACTTTAGCACTTCCAGGTCCCAGGCTGTAAGTCTGATGCACTGTTGATAACAAACATTTCTAAATGTAAAAATACAGAAATCTTCAGAAGTATTTTAATGCTAACTTTCATGAGTATATTAATTTTCTTAAAATAAGCTGACTCCAGTTTATATGTCTTTTTAAAATAAAACTACACAGGAGCTGATTCTGACTGGTGTGTTATATGATTTGGTGTTTTATAGCTGGCACTTGGCAACGTGATAAGTGCATTGGGAGATAAAAGTAAGAAGGCAACTCATGTACCATACAGAGATTCAAAGCTTACAAGACTACTTCAAGACTCTCTTGGGGGAAACAGGTATGAAACTTAGAACTTTTTATGTATTTCATTGTGAATGAGCACGAATGAGAACATAACCTGCAGAAAGTAAAATGAACGTTAAATGACAATAAAAGTCTTATTGGAGGAAGGTTCTGGAGATAAATTGTTGTGAAAATAATACTGTTAATTGGAGGAAAAAATTTCAAGAGGATTTTTTGCTTTGTTCTTTTCAGTGCTATTATTTTACTAGACATGAAGCTTCAGGTTACTTAGAAGTTACCATTTTCAGGCAAGTTCCTCCCATGAAAATATCTCTAGATTGTAGAAAGTACAAATGGTAGGTTTTGTTTACAGCATATTTTAAAGCTGTGATGAGTTTCTCCTTTAGAGGTTTTTTTTGGGTTTTTTTTTTGTTGCCCTTTTTTTTAATGCCTGAATTGTTTGCTCTGACTGCCATGCACAGGAACTTGGAGTCAGATTAACACAGTCACTTCCATCTTTATAGAGATTATATATCTCAGCCATCTTTATAGAGATTATATATCTCAGCCTGTGTGCATCTGTTCAGTTACCTGATGTTGGATTGCAGCCCAATAAAAACAAAGTTGTCTTTCATCAGGGTTGTTAGTATGAATCCATTTGTATACCTTCTGCACATGAAATGAAACTTTGACCTCTGAAGGCTTTACATAAGGAAATATTAACAAATGTATTAAAATATTACAGATTTTTGTGATGCTAACATGTACAAATGTAAGAGGGATCACAGTTGAGTATATTTTAGTAAGGTAGTACTCTTGTTCTTTTATGTCATCCAATATGCCTGGCTCCTATGTTTAGGAGAGTAGGAACTTTTTTCACAAAGGAGTAGGGTGAAGTGGAAGAAAATTCTCAATCCGTTGCTATGCTCTTCAGAGAGTTAACTTTAGTACCAAGTTTAAGCACTGCAGTGTGAGGGAAAGGAGAGTCAGAAAAAAACCAAGTAAATAATTAGGGCTAGAAACTTTCACTAAGCGCAAAAGGGAGGAAGAAATTCCAGAACTACAAAAAAATCGTCAGAAATCAAACAGCATAGCTCTTCTAAGCTCTTTCTGTAAATAAATGCAAAAAACCACTTCATTAAATTTTCTTATCAAGTACACCAGCTAGTGAGCATGTCTTTTTCCAACTCTTCTAAAATCGGCCTTTTGTAGAAATGCTATTTGACTCTTAAAATATTTTCACGTCTCCCAGCCCTGCAGCTGCCCCATGTTCTCTGGCTCAATCAGGGAGTTTAGTGTGCCAGGGGGTCAGGGCAGCACCGAGCCCCACACAGACACCCCCTCCTCACCCTGGGAGAGAATCACAAGGGAAGGAGGGAGAAAAGTCAGGGTTTGACATGAGGACACTTTATTAGGTAAAGCAAAAGTCGCATATGCAAGCGAAGGAAATCATTCACCTCCCATGGGCAGGCAGGTGTTCAGCCATTCCCAGGAAAGCAGGGCTCCCTCATGCCTTACAGTGACTTGGGAAGACAAACGCTGTCACCCTGAATATCTCCCCTCTTCCTTCTCGTTACCCCAGCTTTATGTGCTGAGCATGACTCCGTGTGGGATGGGATGTCCCTTGGGTCAGTTGGGCTCAGCCGTGTCCCAGCTGTGTCCCCTCCAGCTCCTCGGGCACCCCGCTGCTGGGGCAGTCTGAGGAGCAGGAAAGCCCTGACTGTGTGAGCCCTGCTCAGCAGCACCGCGCACACAGCTGCAGCATGGACCCATTGTAGGTGTTCCAGCACAAACCCGAAACAGCCCGAACCGGCTGCTGTGGAGAAAATTGCCTCTATCCCAGGCAAACCCAGCAAAAATATACAGATAACAAATGCAATGTTTTTAATGATATTTTTTTTTATTCTTTCTTTTTCTCATTGATGAGAATTGTGTGGATGCCTTCCTTTCCCCCCAGTTTTTTTTGTATGTGACATACATGCTGAGACATCTCAAATCAGCACTTTGCTGTTAAGGAAGGTTTTTTTTCCCATATATATTGGTATATAAAACCCCCACATTTTGAATAGTTCTTATCTGGGCAATCAAAATGCATTGAAAAGCATTTAAACAAATATGCAGTTTTTTCTTCTGGAGTATCAGATTTAGATTCTTTAAGCCTGTTTTGTGGCCTTCCAACTTCTACCTTATGTATAACCTTCCACATTATTGTGCCTCTCTTAACAAATACTTACAGAAATTTACTAGTAATTATTTGGGTTAGGTTGTAGTAAATCCAGAGTGACAGTGATGAAAACATTTTATCACTATTATTCTCACAATAATCCTTAGGTATAATGCTGTAACAGTTCTAAAGCAGCACTTAAATATTAATGTTTCTTGAATTATTCAAAGAGAAATATGGAGCATTGATTGATGTTTTAAAAGGAATGTTATAATGTATAATATGAAAAATGAAAACCTGCCTAACTTCAGGAGCAGGGGGAGCTATATTAAGAAATGGTAACATAAAGGAAGTAGAACAGTGTCAAAAAAACCAGTCCATTTTGCAATTCAGATAGGAAACTGGAGTTCAAGTTGTTCAGTTTTCAAGATGGACACGTAGCAGGACCAGTCCTCTGAGCTTTAGAAAAGTAAGTGCATTCTCAATGTTGGAATAAAAAAATTTGTTCCTAATCTTGCATGGCCTTCTCTTGAGGACTAAAAGAGTTTGGAGAACTGACACAAAGATATGGGTGAGACCTGAGGAAGAGTTGCTAAAAATGAATGTCTTTTGTAGCCCCAGGCTAGTTTCTCTGTCTAGCTTATTTTCCCGGTGTGTATGGTGAATATATTTGTTTGCCTTACAGTGTGTTGCAGGGATTAATTTCTTTGTTTCAGTCTGAAATTATAGAAAGTAAAGATCAGAACCCTGCCTGCCTGATGCAGATGCTGTTCCTTTGCCCAGGGATAGTTCACTCTTTCTAATGTAACTGCCCAAGTTGTGACATAAAATGGAGAAGCAAATCTCTTTAAAATTTGGAGGAATGTACTCTGTCCATCAAATGCAGATGTTTTGCCATTTCTGTTGAAAATTTAGGCAATGTCTGCACCTTCAGAGTGATCTGCAGCTGGAATTCTGGTTCTGACCCTCTAGGCTGTTCTTACCTGTTGTGAAATGAGTGTGCTTCAGGGAGTGAGGGAAGGAACCTGTTAATTGATGAAAGCAACTTGCTTGGAGTGAAAATGGTTTTGATTATTTTTTCCGCTTTTTTTCTACTGGTCCCTACTGGTCTATCTTCTTGATCTTTCATTTGGAGCATGGAATATGTTCTCCTCCTGCAGTAATATCCCATGATGGGATGGGTAGGGGATGTTGTAGGAAACTGAAAGGAGGATGATTGTTCAAAGGCCTCTTGGCCAAGAGCTCAGGTCCTGCTGCTTGTTGTTGCAGAAAGTTGCTCTAAACAGTGATATAAAATGTGATATATAGTTCTAGAGTGCTGTGGGTAAGGCCTAGTTTTGGGCTTCTGTTGGACAAGAGGTAATTCGCAGTGGAGAATTCAGGCAGTTTGAAACCTGAGGTAGAGAACAGGCACATTAGGTGTGTGTGGACAGGTGAGATGAGCATTTGGGCATCTTTCAGCTGAAGTAGGTAAGCAACTCAGGAATTAGAGTAGACAGCCCTGATAGTTGCATGATCCAAAAACACTGTCTAGGAATTTAGATTTGCTATCAATTCCTTAATCTCAGTTTATGTATGATAGTGTAAATGGAATGTAATTTGGGAAATGTTTCTAGAAGCACCCATCAATTGCTTTTACAATTTCATATGTGGAACAAGTAATAATCTAATATCTC
The DNA here is from genome assembly GCA_013396955.1 of Regulus satrapa. Taxonomy (NCBI): domain Eukaryota; kingdom Metazoa; phylum Chordata; class Aves; order Passeriformes; family Regulidae; genus Regulus; species Regulus satrapa. The sequence goes on from VWZN01009071.1 coordinate 78,056, forward strand.
CCCTGCTATGGTAGGGCACAGTGCTAGTAGCACTTAGTGACCTTTGTAGTTCACAGTTTGCAGTGAGCTAGATGCAGAAATATTTCCACAAATGCTATGAAGTTGCTATTCTTGTTTCACCTGCCTGAGGACCTGTTAGCTTCTCTCTGCTCTTTTTGTTCTTGGTGTGTAATGCTCACCTGTGTTTCTGACCTCCAGTCAAACGCTCATGATAGCGTGTGTGAGCCCTTCAGATCGAGACTTCATGGAAACTCTGAACACATTAAAGTACGCCAATCGGGCACGGAACATCAAGAACAAGGTGATGGTTAATCAGGATAGGGCCAGCCAACAAATAAATGCTTTGCGCAGTGAGATTGCACGGCTACAGATGGAACTCATGGAGTACAAAACAGTAAGTTTGTCCTCTTAGGATTTCTTCTGCTTTAAAAAGCTTATAATTACACAGCTTGTTTGTTTTGTTTTGGTTTTGTTTCTGTTGACTATTTCCATTTCATACGCTTAAAAGCATTGGAAAAGCAACCCTGATGTAAACAACACTTAATTTCAGTGATTACCAGATGTTTTTAGAAAATGTAGATTGTGTCCCCAAAGAAAAGAGACTTCAGCAAATGTCAGTGATATTTACTGGTGCTGCATGCTATTTGCTTATTGAAAGGCAATGAGAAAGTCACTTCCAAAGCAAAAATGACCAAACCACAACTTTGATGCATAAGTGAAAGTGTTCAGTTAGTGTATTGCTTTTAAAAACTTACTAGACAGCTAAAACAGTTTCTTTTAAAAATACAATCTTGAGTATATAAGGCAAATAGTCATGCCTGTTTCTTCCTGAAGTTTATACATTATTTTTGGCAATAAACGTTGTTACCAAACAGGATCATATTTGGCTATCCTTGAGATATATTCTGATTTGATAAAGAGCTACTTTCTCATTTTTAGCCTCTTCAAGAACTTGCATTTCAGACTAAAGTGGAATTACACAGAACCCAGATGCTAAGGTGTTGGCCCAAACATCAGTCTTTTGAAAACCATCCCTTTATTATTGTTTTAAACTCTTTGAGAGATTATCTTGTGCTACAGGTGTCTGCTTGGAATTTTAAGTCATCTCTGGATTGCAATTACTAAATTATAATTTTTTTCAAGCGTAGCTCAGCCTCGACTAGTAATAAAATATTTTTACTTTCTTAAAGGGTAAAAGGATTATAGATGAAGAAGGCGTTGAAAGCATCAATGACATGTTCCATGAAAATGCAATGCTGCAAACAGAAAACAACAACCTGCGTGTTAGAATTAAAGCAATGCAGGAGACTATTGATGCTCTCAGAGCCAGAATAACACAGCTCATGAGTGACCAGGCCAACCAAGTGCTGGCCAGGACAGGTACGCTGTCAATGTGTATAAACCGCTTCATGATGCTTCCTGAGCTTAAATTAATGATATGTTCTTGCTTCATTGATCCCTCAGAATGAAGTGATGCCTTTTTATTGGCAATGTAGGACCTCCTTTGGTAGATATAGGCTCCCATATGATTATTTCTTCTGTTTCTGGAGTCTTTTTTTAATAACATAAATAGTTTGGTATCCTGATTTGAGCATCCGTATAGAAATGTGAACAACAAATTATTTTTAGGTTTAGCCCCTGTGGCAGTTTAACAACCAGACCAAACAAATTTAATTCTGAATTAAAACTCCAGATAAGAAATTTCGATTTAAGCATTGTTAAAATGCACTGATACGGAAACCAAGTTACTGGTAGTGATATGGTGATCACATGAGAGAGGAACAAAACATGTAATTCAGTTTAAGAAGGTAAGCTATTTTGCAAATAAGATTTACATGTGTACCCCATATGACTGTTTCCCTTTGCTGGCACCTTGTTCCTAGTAGTTATATTCAGATATTTATACTGCTACTGCCCTTTCTTAATATTTCTCTTCCCTTATTCCCCTTTTCTTTCTGCCCTTTAAAGGGGAAGGAAATGAAGAAATTAGCAACATGATTCATAATTATATCAAGGAAATTGAAGATCTCAGGTATTTGTACAATATGTATTTTGACAATTTTTATTTNATTCTTTTATAACTTGATAACCTCATATTAAAATGATAGTTCTGAAAAATTACTTTTTAAAAAAAGAAATTTAAAAAAGACTCCCTTTAAAATTCAAAAAATTCTTAAATATTGTGGATTTCTTTATTTATGTATGTCTTGGATATACAGTTTGCAAAAAGTTATCTGGCCTATCCTCAGTTAATGTTAGAGGTTTTGTGTAACTTTCATATGCTATGTATATTCATGAAGCATATTCAGATATATAGATATATAT
>VWZN01009071.1:87235-115143 GCA_013396955.1 Regulus satrapa
ACATAAGTTTTAAGACTATTTGAAGTACAGTAGGCTCTGTTATAGCTTGAAACTGGAGGAATACCTGTAATGTACGTTGTACTTGCACACAGTGTTCTTTTATTGTTTTGTAAAAGCTACTCTGGGTACACTGCAACTTCCATGCAAAATGATCACTACTGTGGTATATGGAGGTGTGTATTCTGATTGTCCCAGTTGTGCAGTATGCTGGAACAATGTGCTAATTATTACTATTACCTTGCAAACCAAGATTAAAAATAATTAGGCATTAGTTTATTATCTGCAGAAGTTTGGAAGTTGTGTTTTACCCATGCTTAACACCTGTTTTTCTAACTATACTTGATTTTTCATCTTTATTTGGAATTACAACTTAGTGGTTTGGGGGATGGGAAACACCTGCCATTTCAGTTCATGAATAATATGTGTCTGCCTCTTCTACTAGTGTTAAGGAGGAAAACACAGACAACGAGCAGGAGAAGAGAGATGAAAAAGGCACTTCAGAGAGAGAGAATAATGAATTGGAGGGAGTAAGTATTTATAAGTGTTTGATTTATTTGTTCATTGTCTGTTAGGTTATAGAAAGAAAATTAGGAATGGACTAGGTGAATACTGCAGCTTGACAGTGATAGTCACAAATGATTGAGGCCTGGAAAAGTGTGGGGGTGCTTTAATGTCTTTTTGTTTTGTAGGATGAAGTTCAGGAAGTCAGTGATCATGAGGATGAAGAAGAGGAAGATGATGAGGATGAAGATGACATGGAAGTTGTTGAAAGCTCAGATGAATCAGATTCTGACTCTGATGAAAAAGGTGATGTCAGTGCAATATTCTGTAGAGTTTTATAGATTTGTCTGTCAAATCTCCTGTCTTGGTAGGCAAGAAAGTCTGTTGTCAACTGTCTGTAATTCTCTGTGAAGAGTAAGTCCAGTGAATTTTTTTGATCAAGTGTTGCTGTATGGGTTTTGAAAGGGACCAGAGGCCATCTGGTGTTTGATCATGTGTTTCTTCCTTGATTAAGATGTCCCAACTGTAAGGTTCAAGTACTGGTTTCTTTTTATTTTTGTGGACTAATCACCAAGATGATAGCTCCTATCATTTGAAAATGGTATAATTTAATTTTGGAAGGCTGGAATTCTATCAGCCTTTGTCAGTTTTATATGGCCAGAGTCAGAAACAACATCACCAGCAATTCTCTCATGTGAATTGGGCCAAATGGACAAACCAAATCTCTTGGTTTCTTCTTGTTTAAGAGTCGCACAGACCATTAGCAGGAACCTGAAAAATAATAATCCTCAACTCAAGCACATAATCTTAAAGCAAAAAAAGGATCTAACTGGCTAAAGAAGTTAATTAAACGTTCATGAAATTATCTTGTGTGTTAGTATTTTTTCCTTGCTTTTTCCTCCTACTTTTTCCCTTTACCATTCCACTTCAATAACTGAGATGGCATCTCTCTTCTGAGAATTCTGACTCTGTCTTTCTAAGAGTTAGAGAAGGGAAAGGCTCCATTTGGAGTCTGCCAGCAGTCAGTTTTTCCTATTACAGCTTGATGAGTTTATGAATGACAGTTATCCTTCAGCCCTGAGATGTGGCTGAAATCTTGAAGCCTTTCAGATGGGAAAGGTCAGATTGCTGATACTGCAATTTAAATGTGATGATATAATTCATTTAAATGAATTACAACCTAGGGGCAACTGTGATCCAGCATGGCATCTTTCCCTACCTCTTTCCCAGTTTTGGGATTGAGAGGGTTTAAGGAGGAGACTTGGACATGAATTGCAGATAAGGGAGTTGTGTGGTGCATTGTGATTTGCTTGGAATCCTCCTGTGCACAGGAGGATTTTATTTATTATTATTTATATCTATTTACAGTGACTCTAAGATTGCAAGGAGTATCTGTATTCATGTGGTCCGTGCTACTTTAACATAAATCTTTCTGTTCTAGAAAATTATCAAGCTGACTTGGCAAATATCACCTGTGAAATAGCCATTAAGCAGAAACTGATAGATGAGCTAGAAAACAGTCAGCGAAGGTTGCAAACACTGAAAAAACAGTATGAAGAGAAACTTATGATGCTACAACATAAAATTCGAGACACTCAGCTTGAAAGAGATCAGGTTCTTCAAAACTTGGGTAAGAAGTACAAAATCATTGATCTTGTCTAAGTTGTTCAAGTTGATTTGTTTTCTACTTCTCTCATTTTCTTTTCAAATTTGATGAGAAATTACAGAAAACAAAAATAGGGTTTGTACCCATAATGCCAGTGAATCATTCTTTCAAAAATTTTTTTGAAATGTATTATTACTGACAGGTATTTGATTTGGGTGAATAAGCATTTTCAGTTTTCTAAGAGCTTTCATAATCCTGGAAATAGTGCCTGAATTAAAAAGGTTTTTTTGTGTTCTTTCCTCCTCAGTTTATTTGCATAAAAATAAGAATAAGGATCAGTGACCCTTCAGAGGTGTTTTACTGACCAAACCTTTTTGAATATGTATTACTCCTGAGATGACAAACCACCTGTGACTCAGGAGTCCCAAGCCACACATTACTGCACTTTGGGAGTGCTGTGGAAAGTATTTTGTTGTTTTTTCTTTTATAAATACACTATGTATGCTTTATGGTTATACACTGTCCAAGCTTTTGCTGTTCCCCTGTTATTCCTCAGGCCTTCCCCGCTGACCAGTGTCAGAAGAGGAATGCTAGGCTTGATGGCTTTTAGGAGTGCAGTTACACTCCTTTGTACATATGTGTGAATATGTTTGTGCTTTCAGGCACTCAGATCTGTTGCAAAAAAAGTCAGAGGAAAGTGTTAATACTTGGTCTCTTATCCCAGAATGCATATGAGGTGGAAAGTTCACAGCAGTGCAGGTGGCAGGAACTAGAGGCAAATTAGGTTGTTTTAAAGCTGTTGCAGATAGTGCTAGAGCAGAGGAAGTAGTTATCTGCTGTGGCTGGCAAAGTAAAAGTACCCTGAACAAAAGCAGATTAAGAGTTCCCTTTTGCTCTAGGTTCTGTGGAGACCTATTCAGAAGAAAAGGCAAAAAAAATCAAGTCAGAATATGAAAAGAAACTCCAAGCCATGAATAAAGAACTGCAGAGACTTCAAACAGCGCAAAAGGAACATGCACGATTGCTTAAAAATCAGTCTCAATATGAAAAGCAGCTGAAGAAACTGCAGCAGGAGGTGACAGAGATGAAGAAAACCAAGGTATATTTCAGTAAATATATTGCGCAATGAGTGTTTACTGAAAACTGGGTTGAAATCTCCTATGCTTCCATCTACCTGATGACTCTGTTCTTGCTGTTATCTGCTTGAAATTAGAAGAGATGTGAAAATAGAAGAGATGCGAGCACCAGGCTGTTCCTGTGGGAGAAGGGTAGCTTTAAGATTTAATGAACAGAAATTAAGGTATCAAACAATGCATGAGCTTATTAGCTGTTATTCAGCAGTGAATGAAGAAGACATTAGATGGAAGAGGTGAATGGCTAAAAGCTTGTAAGATATTGGAAAATGGCAATTTGAAGAGAAAATGCTCTCTGGGTGGGGGCAGGGAGCAGCATTTTACTATGAACAGCTTTTCTAAGTGGTGTCCTCTTTACAGGTTCGTTTGATGAAACAAATGAAAGAAGAGCAGGAGAAAGCTAGAATGACTGAATCTAGAAGAAATAGAGAGATTGCACAGCTTAAAAAGGAGCAACGCAAGCGAGAGGTGATTTGACAGATAAAGAACTTTCATTTGGAATAAGTACCTGTCATTATGATATCCTTCTGCTTGCAGGCACACACCATGTATATGCATTGACTGAGGCAGGCATGTGCCTGTATATTTTCACCCGTGAAAATGCACAAAATTTAATTTGACTTCCATGCAAATACAGTCCCTAGTGAGGTGCTAACTCTTTTATTTCCTGTTCGGTTTATTAAGTATGTATATTAATATTATCAATGAATTAGTGATTAGTGAATCATCACAAAGTTGTTGCTATCACCTTGCTTGCATGGAATTGCTATTTTTGATAGAATTGATACAGCGAAACACTTATTTTTGTTCTGCTCTAGGAAAATCAAGAAAAAATTATGGCTTGAGTCTTCATGTCACAGTAATTTTGCAGATTTGTGCTAATGTCTAGATGTTTTGTTTCTTTTTTGTTTATGCAATACAATGTTTGAGAGATAATGGAAAAAGTATCATGTGCTGCTTCTATTTTTTCACAGCATCAGCTCAAGCTTCTGGAGGCTCAGAAAAGAAACCAAGAAGTCATCTTACGTCGCAAAACGGAAGAGGTACTGTGGCAAAACAGCAATGTGTCTTTGGAAACAGAATGCTGTATTGCTGCAAGTTAGAGCTCAGTTTTGGGAGAGTTAATCGTGTCTTTGCACTGTTTCAGGTCACAGCCCTTCGTCGGCAGGTAAGGCCTCTGTCTGATAAAGTGGCAGGAAAAGTGAGTCGGAAGCTGAGTCTGCCTGAGCATTCCTCGCAGGAAGCAAGTTCTGGTTTGTCAGGCGAGCATGATGGCTCCAGAACTGCAGCACAGCAGAAGATGAGAATTCCTGTTGCAAGGGTTCAAGCACTATCTGTAACTGCAACAAATGGAACAGGGTAAGGGTTAAAACCTTTTAGGACTCTCTTACAAGAACTGAACTTTGTGCAGACTTTCTAGCAGATTCATGTTGTGGAGCTGTTATTTGTCAAACTGTTTAATGCTCATTAAACGGGCATTTTACCGTTATCAAATGCAATTTCAGTTTTTTGGGTTTAAAACAATAATATACAAATATAAAATGGCATTAAAGGGCAAGTCACATAAACTGGATTTTGAAATATTGAGGGGTTTTAAATGTGTTCTTCAAGAGAGATTACCTTGGTGGCCCAATGCCAGCAGTGTTAAGTTCACAGAAAAACCTGTTGGAAAATGCAGTTTAGTGTATCAGGTTTATTTGTACTTTTTTGCCATGGTTTGAAAGAGATCTCCTTGTTAAATAGGGAACAACACCTGTGTGGCATTTGAACAAACTGTGCATCGTGAAAGATGCTGCAGTATTTGATACCTGATTTTCAAGTGCACCATGTTGGAGTGCAGTAGAGTTTGGTGCTGGGTAAAGGTAGCTGTCTGGTGGAGTGAAAACCTTCAAGAACTTCTGCGTGAAATCTTTAAGTTCTTTGTGAAAAATATTCATTTTCACATTCAAATTTGTAACTGGACTACTTTAGACTTAGCTGTATATTTCTCTTGAATGTATCACAGGAAGAAGTACCAGCGGAAAGCGGTGACAAGCAGAGTTTACTCCTCAAAGGCAGCCAGGATGAAGTGGCAGTTACTGGAGCGCAGAGTGACTGATATTATCATGCAGAGGATGACTATTTCCAATATGGAGGCAGATATGAACAGGTTGCTTACGGTGGGTAATCTGCTGTGCCCTGCTGGCTGTATCATTGTATTAAATAGGGAGCAAGCATTGCTGTAAATTAATTGCTGTCATGGCAGCATTGGCAAAGTGGGTGGAATCTGCTGCAGTCAGTGAGGACACTTTTGACTCCAATAAGCATTTGAACCGTGGGGTTGCTGTGCTTAGTAAGAGCTAAGAAGCACATTAATGGCATGTGCAAATAGATTACTGTATTCACCAGTGTAACTTCTTCCCATGGAAATCATGATATGTTAGTTAAATTCTAGCAAACGAGGAAAACAAGAAGGCACTTCAATGTTCTAAGGGTTTACTAATTCCTTTTTCCTGTAATATTATGTCTTTGTGGAAAATAGCAACGTGAAGAACTCACCAAAAGAAGAGATAAGCTGTCAAAGAAAAGGGAGAAGCTCATCAAGGGTGGGGGTGGCAGTGAAGCTGATAGAAATGTCCAAAACATAAATGAGGAGATGGAATCAGTAACTGCAAATATTGACTACATTAATGACAGTATTTCTGACTGCCAAGCAAACATCATGCAAATGGAAGAAGCAAAGGTATGTCAAATATGATTGCAAAAATAGTAAAATGCATACAAGAAAGCACGACTGTGTTAGCCTTGAAAATGTTCTCATTTAGAAACTAGTTTTTATTTGTCTGTGTTATTACCGAGCCAGGAAGTGGTGAAAACTTTCATGTGACAATTGAGATGAAGACTTACACAATTGATACCTGAGTTTTAGTGTCAAAAGTTTAATTCAGGTTAAGATTGCAAAGCATTTAAATGTCAAAGCTGATGCTTTTTAGTATGCTGACAATAAATTAATATAATTTTGGAACTTTTTCACAACCTGACTGGGTTTATTCTTGCACACATAGGAAGAAGGAGAGACCTTGGATGTAACAGCAGTGATTAACGCTTGCACTTTGACAGAAGCTCGATATTTGCTTGATCACTTCCTTATGATGGGCATCAATAAGGTAATGTGTTAAGTGAAGTATGTATGTGCCAGGAGTGCCTATGTTGTGCTGACATTAAGATGATAAATGACTAATATGTGTTCAACAAAGAGAAGTTGCTCAACATTACTGAGTTGTGCTGATTCCCAGTGTGAAGGCCCTTGAGATCTGTCATCCTCTTCAACTTAGCACCCGTTTTTCAACTCCCAGTAGAGCCTACTTCACTTCACTAGTTAGCTCATGTTGTTTTTATAAGAGCACTAGCTTTTCGTAATCTAATAAATCCGTTTTTCAACAAACTCCTAAAGAGAGCTTAATATCATTTTTTAAAAGATTGGCTCAGCCACCTTTGTACAAATATGAACCTTAACAAATTTGTTTTAACTATATGCAGATACAAGACATACTTCAGTCTAAGTAGAGCCACAGGGATTCTCCTGAAAGTCTTAGGAACATAGGTTTGCTTTCATATTTTCAAAAAAATAATTTGGAACCTTATAACCCTTTGCATGGATGTATCATGTGCTCTTGCTGCTGCTTTCTTTTCTGTCTGGAGAGTGGTACTCAGTCTTGTTGAGTCAAATGAAATATTTCAATGATACTGAAACTGTCTTTGGGTCAGCCCCCCCTGACCAATTCTCTGGGGTTTCTTTTGCATTCTTGATTCATCACTCTGCAGGTAATCCAAAAAGTTTGTGGATAAAAAAAAGGGTGAAGAAAATTCCTACAATTACATTGGCTTCTGGAAATTTCAATCTTTTAGTATTTTTTCAGCCCTTAGATGTTTTTGAATGGATCTTGAAACAGAGTTAATGTGAGAAAATTGCCTCTGACTCACTCTGTTAATTTCTCTTTATAATGATAAAAAGCTCCATTATGTGAAGGATTATGATCTTTTTTTTAGTGATTATCACATAGAAAAGCTGAAGGGATTTTTTTTTTTTTCAAAATTGGTCATGCCTACTGTCTATTCTATTGTTTGTTCTCTATCGTGTCTATTGATATGTAGCTTTAGTTCAATCAGAATGTACTGTGTAAATTCATAAGGCAACACTTGTTACTCAAGAACTGGCACACAAAGTCTGCTGTTGCCATCTTCTCAAAGTCTTTGAGAAGATATGTTGTACCTTCATTTGTCCATACCGTTTCTAGTATTCTAGAATTCTCTTCTATTCTGTTTCTAAAATTCATACAATTTGGAAATCTATTTGGAAACCGTTCCCTGTAAATTTCTTTGGCTGTATTTTCTTCAACTAAGAAATTCCCACCAATCCATGGATCTAGGGAAATTCCCTTAGAATCAAATCTGTCATAAGTTAGGGCCATGAGATCTTTCATTAGAAGCTGAAAGTTCACTGAATGATTGTGTAGGAAAGATTACAGTTGTGGGTCCCAGCCTGTCCCACTTCTACCTCCCCCCGTTCTTTGTCATAAGTATCACGGGTAATAATTTTTTTAAAAGAGTTATTTGTGAAAAGTGGAGGTAGTGATCTTTCAGCTGCTTGCTACTCTTAAAAGATGTGAAGACTCTGAACTGCACTTGGGAGTCATGTCCCACTTAGCCACTGGATGCATATTTGCAAAGCCGTCTGAGGAATGCAAGTTAGGGAAATGCTTAATGAGTCTTTAAAAGGTGAAGGAAAGAAAAAAACCCTTTGCTGATGCCCGATCTTCAGGATGTAAGAAGGCAGCTGCAGTGTACACATCATTTGTATTAATAGTTTCTTTAAAATTTTGACAATTTAAATTTTTAAGACAAATGTCATCTTTCTTTCTCCTAGGGTCTCCAAGCAGCTCAGAAAGAAGCTCAGATCAAAGTTCTTGAGGGACGCCTTAAGCAGACAGAAATTACTAGTGCTACTCAAAACCAACTGCTCTTTCATATGCTAAAAGAAAAAGCTGAATTAAATCCTGAACTTGATGCTTTTCTGGGTCATGCTTTGCAAGGTAGTTTTTTCATCTTGTTTTCTGAACAGTCAGCTGCATGCCATGTTTGCCTTTTGTGCATGCTCTACTGGGCATTCTAGACTATTTCTTTTCTGAATAGATGCTGTATTGTAACATCTTATACTTGACAATTGATATGCATGTATGACATTTTTAAGTAGACCCTCTCAGCAGTGAAATGTAGGAAATAAAGATTTTATTATTGAGATTTTTAAAAATTCAAATAATCTGCTTGTTATTTTTACAATTTGGAATTATTTTAATTTCTGAATGTGAAATTCTAAACTTCAATCCTGTTCAGTCACCATATGCTAGGGATTTTGGACTGGCATTTTATGTGTTACGGCATCTATTCGACTTCTCATGAGATGATACTAAGACAAATTTAGAATACATTTGGGTACTTTTGTTTTATTTCTTTTTATAAATGGATATGTTTTGATTGGAATGTTGCTTTTTTTTCCTTGTTGCTGTATTTACACAGACCTAGATAGCATACCACTGGGTAAGTATGTTTAGCTTTCTGTGTACTGTACAGCTGCATGAGTTACTAATTCATTCATGTTCACTAACTGATGCATCTTAGAATTTGTGAGTGTGTGAAGTTTGCATGAACTATTCTGTAAATGTACTCATTATCATGAGCTTAAGGAGCATTTCTTCCTTTCTGAAACCACCCCTAGCTCTTGTGGTAGTAGCCCTTGTGGTAGTTAAAAGTGAAGACAGTAAGCAGAGGTGTATATCAAATTTATAATTTGGTGCTTGGAAACCCAAAGTATGTTCAGGCTACATAAAGCTATTTTGTGATACACTACTATTGTGACAAATTCTGCTCATCTTTTTAGGTTTGAAAAAAAAGGCAACTCTTAACTTGCAGGTCATTTTTAACATTTTGCAAATAGCTCATTTTGTAATGTAAACATTGTATAGAATGCAGGATAATATCTCACTTTTTCAATTGGGTTTAAGTTACTGACTTCACTGATTTTTGAGATAAGTCTCTTGTTGCTGTTGCTTTAAAGTTTTTCCCAAATGAATTAAGCTTATTTTCTTCCCTCCAAAAAAATTGCTATATTTGGAACTTCAGAAAAATATTCCTGTTCCCAGTGATAATTCCTTTTGTGTTGTCTTGTGCTGCTTTTAATCACATTATGCTATCCTGTGCTAGTTTGCACAGCATTTCAAAAGCACAAAACTACATGGAAGTGTATAGATCATCATGTAGAGATGATGAGAACTTTGCCAGCTTCTTGTCAGGTGATACCTGAAGATAGATTTGTGTCAGGGGATCTTGCTGCATACAGCCAATTATTTATCCAGGAAGCTCAGTGGTTTGTGGTATCATCATGTCTCTAGAACGGCCCCTTAGTGCGTGTGCTGTGCATGTTCACCCCGTTGTTTCATTGTTTGTCCTGGCAGCATTGCATTTTCTTTAGCCCTGGGCAGGCTTTTACTTATTAACAGCATTTGAAGCAATGAAAAGTCACTTGCTAAATGTATTGAAACAGTAGCTCTGTCATCAAATTTCTCCTAGAGTTTATCTCATTAAAGAAGTTTGATAACACTTTGCAAGCATGTTCTGAGGCTTTTAAAGTATCTAAGCCACTCAGGACTCTGCTAACACTGTATAGGAAGGAAATGCAGCTGAATATGCTGCACTAACCTAGGTCCAAGTTGAAATCCCAACTGTTGGTAGCCTGTGTTTTGTGGATCAAAACCAGTGACCAAGTGACCAAACCTTTTCAGCTGCAGGGAGTTCAGACAGCACTGTAGTGAGGCTTTGATGCTGGGACTGCCAGCTGGTTCTCAGGGACTCTGTTGGTGCAGGGCCTGACACAGTTCCTGCAGGTAGACGTGTGGGTGGCAGCAGGTCCTGAGATCAGTCTCACCAGGAGGCCTGACATCTCGGTGCTAGAGCACAGACAGCCCTATCCCAAGCAAAGGGATTGCACTTCCAGGGTGTTTGTGATCCGCCCTCTTGATCCGCCTGCTTTTGAATCCAGTATCTTCAAAAGCTCTTAGCCATTTGAATACACTTGGCTCAGAAAAGCTTGAGCATTCCCCAGTGTGGTCGTGCACTTGCATTCAAGTGTAGACAAGAAGTTTCAGCCTGCAGTAAAGTACATCAAGAAGAAGAAAAGTACATCAGGCTCAGGTTTGCACTTGAATGGATTTTCAGTGGACATCCACCTTGGTGGATGAACTAGCTGCCATTCACTATCCCATCTGCTCTTGTGAAGAATTAAAATCATCATGAAATTGAGTTTTGAATGTTGCTGAAGTAACTCCTATTTGAGGAGTTGTGGGAGCTGCTTTTCCTTCCCACCTGTGACCTCTGGATGTATGGACACAGATGTGACTCACAACCGTCTACGTGCAGATTTTGACAGGGCTGGTCAAATGTCATTTCCTCTGGGTGAACTGTGCTGGTGTATGGCATTGTTCTGGTACCTTCCAGTTGCCACTGCATGAAGATGAAGACGAATAATCAGAAAGATTTCCCCCTGTACTGCAATCACTGGTTTACTAGCAGCTATCCCTGCAAACATGACTGTCTTTACTAACTTTATTTCTAATTTCATCTCTTCTCACTCTTGCAGAATCTTGCTCTTTCTACCTTTTTGTTGATTCTGCGCACTGGTTTCTACCTCGGGGCTTTGGGCAGTATTCTGTGTTGAATTGCAGGCAAACAGAAGAAACTCATCGGGTCACTTGAGAGTGAGCCTGCAAATAAAATCCTATCTTTTTTTGGTCATTCTACATCTTCTACTTGGTTACCTGTAAAAAGAAATCTCAAGTTATTTATGAGAAGGGGATGAAGTAACATAATTCTAATAGGAATCCTATTTTTTTTTAAGTGTTTATTTTTGGGATGCTGCCTTTGTCTTACTGAAAGGAGCATTACTCTAAATTCCCACTTTTGCAGAAGGCATATCATAATAATAGCAATAATAGCAACACTAATGACAATAATAAAAATAATAAGTACTTAAGTGTATGTTGCTGGCCTCAAATCCAGGATGGCACAAAAACACCCCAGAAATTCAGAGTGCTATTCCTATGACCCTGCTTTCTTTATAGTATTGTTGTATTTCTGATAATTAAGATGACATCATTAAGGTTAATACAGCAGTTGAGTAACTCTGAAGTGCATTATTGGTGTTGGTTCTAGGCTGATGGCTTTAACTTTTTCAGGAAACATGTTCAGATGCAGCCTACAGAAAAGGCAGTATTTTTCTGCTCCTTTTTCCATTTCTTCTCAAAATTCAACTGAGAGCTGCATATCATTTCTTCCTTTCTCCAAAGCATGAACTTGCACTTAAAACATATACATGGATAAATGTGTTTTAATATGGGTTACAGATATATTTGTTCTATGCATTGCAAATGGTATCTGCTTTTTGACAGAAATTAAGTGAAGAAACTGAGTGTCTAATAGTAAAGAGGAGGTGTCATGATAAGGTTATTTAATCCTTAATATTTCATGAGTATGTTCAAAAATAAGGGACTTTGCTTGCAAAAACAGGTTACCTGTGTCCTTGATCTATGCCTTAAGTATATTATTAGAATAACACACAGGCTGGGGATTTGCTTTCCCAGCAGTTTGGAACTGATTGTACCTGTGCCCTTGACTCATTGTCTCAGCTTGATGTTTTGCACCGTTTGCATGCAGACATGTTAATTGGATGTTTGACAGTGTTAGTGTGTGGCATGCATGCTGGTTTTGTCTTCTGTGGACAGGTTTGTGTATCCATTTTTGCTTCAGGAACATTTCCACTGAAGAGCTTCCTTTAGAAATTAATCTATTTTTAGGAAGCTGTTCTATAGTATTAAGTGGTAGCATCATCCTCTTTTGAAATTAATTGTTATATGGTAATAAAGTACTTGCTTATTGTCAGCTCAAATGGTGGCATTCTGTATGAGAGAAGGCTGAGCCTCAGATCACCAGCTAGTTAAAAATACAATTTTTTCATTGTAGCCAGACTGATTCTCTCTTGGAGCAAGGAGATCAGTAAAAAAAAAGGAGAAAGAGGCATTCTTACTGTCCACTGACTTACATCCCATATGTTCCATGTCTTGCAGATAATTTTCTTTGCTCTATCTGCTTTCTTACAGATTTCCTTCTAGAATTTCTGTTTTCCTATCATCTCTGTTGCTCTGCTACAGTAGGTAGAGGACCACATTTGGCACAGTATGCCTTGATGTAAGATGTATTTAGGTTGTATGAAAAAAAATTAGTTTAGGTGCCAGGAAAATTCAGTGGGGGCTGGATAGAATATAGTCAAGATATTTTGAAAATTCCTATCTTTTGTACTCTGTTCATCTACATTCAACACTGTCTGAGTTGTTTTGTATAGCACTTAAAGCCTTCACATCCTGTTGTAGAGGAACAGACTGATGTTATTCTTTTGGAAATTTTCTAGAAAATTTGGAAGATAGTACTGATGAGGATGCTCCATTGCATAGTCCTGGAACAGAAGGAAGGTGAGGAAATCTTTGTTACTACTAATTCTAGAAAAATTACTGTAATTTCCTCCTTTTGTAAGGCAAAATCAGCTATCCTGTAAAAAATATCTCTAACATTGTTTCATTGTACTTTGCCTATTTCAGTAGAAAGAAGAATAAAATACACATCTGCAAAAAGTATGACTTTTTAACTGTGATGCAATTTTTCTTTTAGTTCTTTATCTTCAGATCTCTTGAAGCTTTGTGGTGAAGTGAAACCCAAAAGCAAGGTAGGATGTACAATGGTGATGATGATAATTCTTCTTCATGTCTTCTAAGTGATTCTATGATTCTATAATAATTCATAATTTAATGCTGGAAAATGCTCTTGTTTTTC
The DNA here is from genome assembly GCA_013396955.1 of Regulus satrapa. NCBI lineage: Eukaryota > Metazoa > Chordata > Aves > Passeriformes > Regulidae > Regulus > Regulus satrapa. The sequence goes on from VWZN01009071.1 coordinate 100,391, forward strand.
CCAAGAGACTTTAATGAACAAAGACGTGCAAAAGGTGAACTGATGTACTTTTCATGTGATTTATGTGCAATATGATTTTGTGTGACACTCCTCTCTAAGAAGCAATGATAAAAATAACTTCTTCAGTATTTTGGGGTTAAGTTATTAGAATTCCAGACAGAGATGTGTTCTTCGAGTTACCTGTGTACTCCTGGTGTAGTTTTGCAGCTCAGTATTAGTTAGGCTACAGTTCAATGCTATTGCCAGTGGGAACTGTGAACATGCTTATTGTTGGCAATTTGTCACAGAAGTCTTGAGGAAGGTTATGAAACAAATAGAAGTTTGACCTCCAGAATCCTAATTACAGTTGGCATTGGAGGATTATATCTAGGATGACTATAGTTTAATATTAATGGCAGTGGGAACTAGAAATGTGCACTTACGGCAAATTTGCTTCTGTGCTCACGAGAGCATAAACCAAGTTTGCAAAGTAAATAGAAGCTTAGCCTCCACTTATCCAACTGCAATTGGCTTTGGAAGAAAACATCTGTGTTGGCTGTTGCATTATTTGGTAACATTCCTTGGTGTGCAGCTATTTGGGCTGTTTAACTAGAGTTTGGCCTGAAAATGCCATGAAATAAACATGTCATTTTTGTAATGGGTTTTTTCAGACTGGATTTTTGTCTTCCCCCGTTGGTCTTTCTTTCCCTGAGGAATAGATCTTAATTTCACAGTAAAATCACACCTAGCATGTATGATCTGGTTTTTACAAATTGTTGTGTTGCACAGAGCTTAGCTCCTTTGTGAGTTTTTCTGTTGTTTTCAAATTGTTGAAATGCTGAATGAATCTTAATTCATGTGGACTTTTCACTTAAACTAAGTAAGAAGCAGAGTTTGTATATGAGAGGAAGCATTGATGTTAGAAGTCATACCATAGCATTGATGTTAGAAGTATAATTGTAGCTATTTAAATTTACACTTTGCTTTATTCCTCTCTGCTTTATAACATTTCATTTGAATAAACTGTAGGTGAGTAATATTGTACTCATGTAGGTAGCTGGTTGAAAGGATATCCTTGGAAACCAGTTGTCAAATCATTGTTTCCTACCATTGAATTTGAATTGCCTCCTCTGAAATCATTGCCCTAAAGCAGAGGTGAGCTTCTTGATTTGCTTTCCAAAGGCAGTTGCCAAGTGTTGGAGTGGGATGCCAATTGCCAGCTAACGATAAGCTGAGTGTAGGACTCTTGTCACGCCCCCATGGCATGTTGAAGTGGCAGTTTGTTTTTTGTCTGTCTCCAGGCCCGCCGGAGAACCACCACGCAGATGGAGCTGCTGTACGCAGCCAGCAGCGACCTGGCCCCCGACAGTAGTGCTGCAGACTCTGCCTTGGCTGCCTCTGTCCCATCAGTTGCAGAAACCCAAGAAAGCGGGGTGGCTGCTGACACACATGATACTTCTGCTAGGGACAGGGAGTTTATATCCCCACCATCTGGCTTACCTTCTAAGATAGGCAGCATGTAAGTTTGGCCACGCTGTACTAAATATCCTTTGCTTTTTAAAAATGCATGTTGCCAATTTCTTGTAATCTATTATTTTAACTTTACAAATGAGGTTGATGTACTTGAAGCTTACTAAATAATACTGACAAAACTCCTTCCTTACTACCATCACCACTTTACAAAGTATAAATGCTGTTTTGTAAGTACTATGGCTCTTATTGAAGATGCAAGTTCTGTTAAGTTGCTTTGTTATAGTAAAGTTACTGTAACTGTGTTCTACCTAGAGGGAAAAATCTCCTCTAATCCCCTTGAACAGTTTGCTGTATCAGTGCTATGGGAAATGCACATTCTAGGGAGGTAGTGAGAATCTGCTTAGAATAGCAGAGAGGAAAAAAACCCTAACAAAACGAAACTCAAAAAATTTATATAGCATGGTATTTGTATGTGGTCCTAATTATTAGGAAAAATCTTTCTGTGAGTTATCTTGTATAGACCATGCTTAAAATGAAGTCTCTGCAGCAGTAGAGTACCCAAGTAAAAAGTTGAAGGAAAATGTTAGATATGATGAATCCTTAAAAATCCTTTCTGTTTGCAGGTTGCTCTTACCTGCAGAACAGTTTTACTAACTGAAAGTATGTCTTGATTCTCAACACAACTAAAAATATTTTTTGTCTTTTTACTTTGGGACCAGCAGATGTCTCTCATACACACTCTTTTCACTTGCTCTTGCTGTTCTTTTTATATCTACCAATACCACTGGTGGTTATTAGCCATTCACTAGTGGAGACCCTTTTCTTGGCTTTTTAGGTACTAGCTCCTATGTTGCACAAGCTCATGTGTAAACTGAATGTACTTCCCACAGTTAAGTGGGAAATGATGTGGAAATCAGTGTCCCATAGCTATCTTCATGTTACAGATTCTGGAGTTAAGCATCTTTTAATATCATCTGTCCTATTTGCATAATATTTTTTACAGCAGTCTCTATCTAATGTACATTTGCAATTTGTATTTTTTACTGTGTGTTTCTGGCATGTGCTTGAGGTGGCAATCATGAACAGTAAAACACTGCTGACAGCAATTATTAACCCGTGCTGATGGCTTCAGTGCAAATAGAATCTGCTTGGAAAGAATGCTCTTGAGGGTGAGCATAGGTGGAGAAAACCCACTTGTTTCAGCAGTTAGCGTGAGATGAGTAGAAACTTTTGAAGCTTCAAGATCTAAAACATCAAGTATTATGACCTGACATCCAAGACTCAGGTAATACCAACTTTTCCCTCACTCCATCTTCTAGAATGTATCCATTTTTGAAAGTGAGCCAGCAAAAAGACAAACCAGGATTTTTCCAAAACTTGTTCTGCAAAGATTTGAGATTACATGCTGTCAAAAAATCAATTCAGTCAGCAGTAGGCCTCACATATTGAATTATTGATCATCTTTTAGTAGATAAGTGATCAAAAATTCCCATAATCAATCTGCAGTGACTTTCTCACTGCAAGTGTATATGTTTTTTCAAACCTAGAACTCTTGCTGGTTTATCTGGTCATAGTTGAAGAAAGCTTATCTTTATGAGCCATCAGGTCTTCCCTTATGGGCCTGTGATGCCAGCAACTCTCTCGTAATAAAATATGTTAATCAGGAGTAGATTGTGATCCTACCTGCAATAAATGTTTTCTCCCTTGTGCCGCTTACTTAAGTGACACTTGGGGATGTAGAGGCCCTAACAGTAATCCAAAATATGGGTTATCAAAGTGACAGAAATTAATTATATGTTTAGCTGCAAATTTAGGTGTCTGCACATATACAAACTGCTCCACTCTGGAACCCCCTCAATTTTCATAGGTCTGTTGTGGTTTCATGGTCCTTGGAGAGAGACTTTTTACAAGGGTGTATGTTGATAGGGTAATGGGTAATAGCTTCAAACTGAAAGACTGTAGGTGTATGTGGGATATTGGAAAAATACTGCAAGAGTCAAACACTGGAACAGGTTACCTAGAGGAGCTGTGGATGATGCTCCATTCCTGGAAGTGTTCAAGGCCAGGTTGGATGGGGCTTAGAGCAGCCTGGTCTTGTGGAATATGTTCCTGCCTAAGGGAAGAGCGTTGGAACTAGATGATCTTTAAGTCCCTTCCAATCCAGATCATTGTGTGATTCTATTTCTTATGGAGACACCTAAATACATATGGCCAACAGTTAATTTAATTGGATTTCAGTTTACAAAGTTGGTTAGTGCTGTTGTCTTTTGATATGCTCAACTCATCTACAACAGCTTTTTTGGAGTATAGTTGTCTTCTGTGTAGGACTTGTGTCAGCTCTGTTTAGATGTCTGATGTCCTGGCAAGTGTAAGAGAGCTCTGGGAACCTGGAAGTAGGTATGTGTCCTCCTCCTTTTCTGTTAGGCCATTGACATCACGCACTTGGTTTTTATGCCTGTGCTTAGAAAGTTCATTCCAGCAAGACTGCTGTATTTTTATAATACCTGCATTCCCAGGCTTTCAAAAAGAATTCAGAAAATGATGATATTTAAACCCTCTTCTGAGGATATTCCACTGTGGAGTCAAAGATGCAACACTCAAGGGTAGGTAGAGAGTGAACAAGCAAAAGTTGCCTCAGTGTCTGAGCATGCAGGATGCCAGTGTGAGGCAGAGGAGTTAGGGTTCCAGTTTCTGGTTTGGTTTATTTAATTGAGCAGCTGCTCAGTAGACAGATAAGCAACCCTGGCAGTAGACACTATAACCACTTTGTCATCCTTGCTGCAAGACCTGTCAGCCTGATCTGTAGAATCTGCCGTGTGACCTCAGGATTTTTGCATTCCTAAATGCATACCTGTCCAGCATAAAGAGAGGGAATGGAGTGTGTCTTGTTTCACCTTTTTTGGTCTCCTTTGCACAGTATGCCTAGAGGTAAAGGAGCCGTACATAAAAATGAGTGCTCTGGCCTTGAGGGAATTGGACCCACTTTCTCCCCTTTTTTTTATAACTTAGCTGCTGGACTTCTGTGCAAAACCAGGCAGGTTATCACTTGTCCTCCTTTTCCTATCTCTTGAAGACCCCAAGCAGCTCTAGGGTTGACATGCAGTTCTTGGCACTAGGTCCTACAGGTGCCACAGAGTCCAGTTAGTCTCAGGTGATCACAAACCTTATCTCATCTACTTGAGTCAAGTAGCTCTTAGTGGTTGTGCTGTCCATGTTGAAGCACATTATTCTGCACCCCAGTCTCCAGGTGGATTTTATATAGCACAGATGTCCTCTTGAAGGAAATGTGTAAAGAAGTTGGAGCTATGCATATTCAGAACCTGTAGAGAGCTGTGAGATCAATGGTGGTAACCATGTCAAGCATGGCAAGTGAGTGGCCTGCCAAATGAACTTTATCTGCTTAATGGAGTTATGTGGAACAAAAGCACTTAGAGAATCTGCTTTCTTGCTTTTAATGATTGTTTCATATTCATAGAAGAAATCCTTCTAAATACAAAGAAATATGAAAAAAACCAAAACAAATACTGCTTTTGTGATTGCTCAACTAGAGAGAAACAGAAGTTCAAAAGAATGGAGACGACTCCAATTCCTTTCTTTTTTTCTCATCTGACTGTGGTGAAATGATAACATTTAGGTGTCAGCTTTAATATTGTCCTCTTGATATTTTTGCTAATTTTAAAGGGGAATAAAAGTGACTGTGAATTGGAGTTGTTTCAGAGCAAGATCTGGAGAGACACATGTGGGATGGAAAGCAAGGGAGAAGGGAAGTGGGGGACAAAGAGAAGCCATGTTATAATAGTCAGGTTGTCAGTGGGGAGTACCTTTTCTCACTTCCTAATTAGCATGAATATGTTACTGCAAAGTTTCATTTGTGTATAAGAATCATTGTGATTTAATTGTGATTTCTCTGTTCTTCATGTCTGTAAATGGTCTATTGTAGAGACAAATGTGGAATCTGAAATTTAAGAATTTCCATGATCTTAATTTGGGATACACATTCCACTGTATTTCTTTTAGCGAGTCTCTTTAATTATTGAATTAGTAAATCTCCTTTAATTATTCAGTATCTGACTCTCTATGTTGATCAAATTTGAACATTAACTTGGTATATTTTTATATTCAAGTGTGAGAACAAGTTTATAATCCTTAAATTCAAGAGAGATGATAATAGATAAATACATACTGAAATTTCAAATCACACTGAATGACAGGTAATGTAAGAAAAGCAAGTTCTGTGAAGGGCCTTAGAGTGAGATAATGATTGCTCTTGTTTTAGTTCGAGACAACCATCTCTTCCAGAGAAGAAGATACCTGAGCCTTCACCTTTAGCAAAGAGAAAAGCCTATGAGAAAACAATGGAAAAGACAAAGACAAAAGAACAAAAACTGTAAGAATCTTTCAAATTTATTTTCTCTGATGTAATTTGAACTTTGAATTTTCTTGAAAAATAAATCTCTATTTTTCTATTTCTTTTCTTCCAGGATAGTTTGTATGGTTGTCACTGCTGATATTCATTGCTCAGCTTATGTGTGGTTGTCTGGGGTTTTTCCAGGTTGTTTTTCTGTACAAAATAACTCAGGAGCAGAGCCCTGAGAAAATGTCATTTGGAGCATTTTCAAATTACTTTTTTTAAAAAAATGAAATTCATCAATATCTCTAAGAGCCTTCAATTTTATAATAATTTCTAGGTTTTACATGTGTGTTTTCTGCCTGTAACTTTCACTTTTACCACTTAGTCTTTGAGCGTTGTGCTGTCTTGCACTCTGCAGCCTTAAACTTTTTTTGCCTTCTCTGAGAAATATCTGTAGCTAGTATCACAGTCTTAATTATTTGCTTAAGAAAAGAGCATCTAACATTTGAGGCATGTTGCATTTAACTTTTCTAACCACTCGTAACCTGTTAAAGAGGATGTTCTTTTTTTTTTGTAGCTCAGATTCTGGAGCCCCAGAGGCTAGTCTGTCACCTCCTACTTCCCCACCAAGCCGGCCCCGTAATGAAATGAATGTTTTTAGTCGTCTTACTGTTTCTCAGGGAAACACATCAGTTCAGCAGGATAAGTAAGTCACAAAGGGAAGCCTCAGCCCCCAACCAGGGAAATGCAAAGTGTGTTCAAGTTTTCAGTGTAGTGCCTGGTAGAAATTTTGCCCTTCTGCAAGACAGGAGGATATATTTCTCATGTTTTTGGTGTAATTTTCAAAGGAAATATTTTAAACAACCATGGAAACACTGTGAAAATTTGAGAAAAGAAATTTCCTGCTGAACCTTGTTTCCTGTTTTCTAGGCCATGTCTGGTATTTGTCGTTTTAAACCCAAAATAGAAAAGAATGGTAGAATTCTTAGATGTTTGTGTACTTGTGTGTGTGTTTACAATCGAAAATAGATTTTCAGGTGATAATTTAGGAAATAGTGCTTTTGACAATTACTCAGTTGCTCCAGTGTTGCTCAGCGTGCTCTCACAACAGCACCTCAGAGGATGGGACATTGAAATGGCCAGAACACAGCTGTTCAGAGATTATCCAAATTATTGAGCAGACTGACTTCAGGAGGTGATCTGCAGGAGTAGATGATGTTCATATCTTGTTTAGAAGAAGTAGAACAGATTTTTCTCACATTAGGCATCTGCTTAGGAGCCTTACTCCAAATGGCAGTGGACTTTACTCAACTAGAATCTCTATTACAGGTTTTAGTACTGATACAAATACCATGCAGTGCTTATGAACTGCAATTCAGATTTAAAATAAATCTTTATTTTAAACTCTAGCAAGATAAGAAATTGGTGTTGTCTGTCTACACTTTTTTTTAATAATTTTTTTTTCAGAGGTGTACAATCACCACATACCAAGCAGTGGCTTGCAAGGCTTTCAGTAACTATGCTTGTGACTTCTTTATCTTATCTTACCTTTCTTATTGCTAACTCCCACCGAACACTTTTAATTTTCTCTGAACTGACTTGGAAGTCAAATAGAAACTGCTGAATCTGTTTGAGTTGAAAATGAAGGATATCTTAAAACATACTGAAAATCATCATGTCTTGGGGAAATAGTCCTGTATATTTTCTTGGTTTTTATTTTTAAACATTTTTCAAAATGAGGGGTGAAGGACTTTAAACTTAGGATGTCTTGCAAATTGCTGTATTGATTTGAGTGGGTTATCATATTCAACATTTATATCTCTAATACTAATATTTTGCATGTCTCTTCTATACTTACCAGGCATTGATGTTCAGAGTATTTTTTTTCTTTTGATATTCTCAACAAGCACTATCTTGTGGAGGTTAACTTATGCATCTATCTTCTCCTTTTAATTTTTTGCCTTTGCCTCTCTAAGGAAATGTTAGAGAAATAAGAAATGGCTCAGCTGCTGTTACTCATCTTCTGGAGCTGAAACAGCCTAATGTAACTTACTGCTGAGAGTGATACTTTATGATAATTATTCTTTCCCCCATATCATCATGGGTTTGAGATATACCTTGAGCAATGCTGCATAATGTATGTGATTTGCATTGCTTTTCTGAGTTGGCCATGCTGTTGTTTGTTCTTCTCATATGGAGGCGTTCCTTTGCTGATACCTATATTCTTTCTCCTCACAATTCCACCACTGTTGATTGTAGGTCTGATGAAAGTGATTCCTCTCTGTCGGAGGTACAAAGGTACTCTCTCTTTTCTGTTTTCTTGGCATCTCTCACCAAAGTTATCCCAGTTCTTAAGACATTTCATTTTGCTGCATGATTTTTCCTGATACCTGTGCATTGTTTCTCTTGCTTTTGCCAGAACATTAAATACCTGAGATTTTGGTCAAGCATGTCTCCCCCTCTCCTTTTTTAGGGTGTTTTTTTCACTGTTGAGCATGTCAGGTATTTTAATTAAAACTGAACTATAGTGTAAACATTTCCTTAGACACATTATTTCTCTTTGTTTTCTTAAAAAAACAACAACAACAACAAAAAAAAGGAGCAGACATTTTCTTATGTTTTATCTGCTTCTCTGTTTATTTTTGTTTTTCTTTTTCCGTTGTACACTTCGATCACTAAAAATGAAATCCTAGTGTAAATAAAAATGAGTAGTTTTTTATTACGTCTTTTTGAGAGAATGCACAGTGGCTTGAGAGATGAAAGAAATGTCACCACTCACGTCCCTGTGAGTTAGGACTTTGGTACTCAGTGAAAAAATAGTTTTTCTAGAGAAGGGCAGTGAAAGAACTGCCAGTAATGTGATGGTGGCTTTGTCTGGTCATTGTAGCAGCTGTAGTGTTATTTTGTCTGTAGATTTTAGAACACTGCACATAGGTAGATAAATAGCTCCAGGACATGTATTTTAATACATGGCTTGTCATGGAAGTGAGTGGATGAGAACAGCAGGAGTAATAATTCAGTTCAGAGGCAGCATGATCCACTAGGGAATACTACAGAGAAAACCGTGTTAGTTTAGTGTGATGCTAGAAAACAAAAGCGTAGAGAACTAAATTAATTAAAAAGCAAATTTTTTCCTGTTTTCTTGAAAACATAAAATGGTGCAGATAAAAGGTGAATGCCTTTCCAAAATGAGGAAGATGATGTTGCACAAATTAAGGTGCTATTAATACTAGTAAAATCTAGAGAAGGATTGCTGAGGAATAATGAATTGTATGTGAAGACGTCCTGAGCTGTAAAAATGTTTACAATTATAATTTTAATGTACTAGATAAACTAACCAGTTGTCACAAAGTTAGCTTGTATCATAAAGGTCATTTTTCCTTTCTATAGCAAACTTCTGGACAATATTACAAAATTTTTACATTTTCCTAAAGCATCTGATACTTTTTTTGCTTTTGTTTTGTTTTGATGAGATAAGGCTATGGTTTAGTTCCTTTTTCTCAATTATGTGTGTGATTCCCAAAAAGCACGACAGTGAGTCTTAACTGCAAGCTGGCCAGGTTACAGCTGTGTTGCATGTTTTGGCATTACCTTGAGGCTTTTCAACACTTCACAGAAGTAAAGGAGTCTGGGTGTGTGTGTGTGCATGGGATTTTAGACTGCTAGTAATTTTTGTTTGGTAATAAATTGTGAGGCCTTATTTTCAGGCGAGTTAGCCTTTTGGTATCACCACAGAATTAGCTGAAAGTGCCCAGGGAGATTCCTCTGGGTTTGCCAGCATTCTGATCATCCTCCCTTTTGGCCATTCGAGCATGAGTGTGTTGTTGGGTACAGGGTGCAGTGGGAACCTTCTTCAGGCACAGAAGTTAACAGCAGTTCTCTGTGTCAGCCCATAGAATGCAGATGATGAGAAATGCATGCTGAGTTTGGAACTGGCAGTGCTCATTACATTTGCTCCATTTTTCAGATTGTGCTGTTTAGACTAAGATGTGTTATGGTTGATCTTGGCCATACAGGAGTTTTAAGTGTCCCGGTTTGTTCAGCAGTATGCAGACTTAGCCATGTACCCAGCATTTAGCACCTTGTCATCTTTTCATTTGTTTGTTTTTGTATGTGATTTCCTTTAACTGATAGACCAGAGCTGACATGTGTTGAGGCTAAACAGTAAAAATCCTTACATAGTTTATGACAGGCATTCAGCTGTTCTGCCCTCACATCTAAGAACACTAGGTTAATTTTTTTTCCCTTACATGCAAGTAAATTAATTTCATCTGTGTCTATTCCTATGCCCAACTCACATTCTGTTTTTTTCTTTAGGGGGATAATTAACCCATTTCCTGCTTCAAAATGCATCCGGTCATCCCCACTTCAGTGTATCTCTACAGCTGAGGGACACACCAAGGCTGTGCTTTGCGTTGATGCAACTGATGATCTTCTCTTCACTGGATCTAAAGGTTGGCCAAGCTCTGTGCACTTCTGCTGCCTGCAGAGGCGGCTTTGAGACCTTGGGATGTGGTGAAATTCTCAATTTGTGCTTAGTGCAGTAGAACAGTGGAAAGTTCTAAGGGTCTGTTTCTCAACATAAGGTGAAGAAGGATTTACAGTAATTACCTACAGGTTTCTAACTCCAATGTGTAGTATTGGGCTGCTTATATGTAGTGGAAAACCACAAAAAGCAGTAACATTAACATTTGTTGAGTGATGTTGTGATTTGTTGAGTGACTGTTGGAAGCAATCATGGTAGCATGTACACACATGATATGCAATGCAAAGTAAAAGCTTCAGGGTAAGGATGGAGGTGGGAATTGGCATGTATTTGGCACTACTGCACAGAGCTTGCCATGGTTGGTTCTTCAAGCTATCTTCTTCACTTGAGGGTGTCTTCTGCTTCCTCTGTGCATCTTGTTTGCCTGTCCTTTGTTGCTGTAAGATCTGTACAGCAGTTGTGGGAAAGTCTAGAATTTTTATAGTCTTTAAGTTCCTTGCTGGATGATGCAGTCACTCTAAAAATTTCTCAAACTGAGAAGAAAAACTCAAAAGTTTTTCCAACTGAGAAAGTTTGAAGCAGTGTTTTGAAAAAAAGATATCTTCTTCCTGTCTATAGTGAATTTCCAGTTGCTCAGTTTGGCTTGAAGATACCACCAGAGGCCACCAGAGCTCAGTGGTTACTCTTCACAAACACCTATTTTAATATTGCCCAAAAAGTGATTTTTGTACATTATGCTTTTTTCTCTGGGCTTTTTCACATAAAGCACTTACCGTAAAGAACTTGCTGTCCTTAGTTGTCCTTAGCTGAAATGATGGCAGACTCTTTATTTCTGAAAGTATCAAAGCAAAGATGAACTAGAGTGGCTGGGAAGAAGTTGGCACCTGCTGACAGGAAGACTCCTTTTCACTAGTTTGTGTAACAAATAAACCTTGACATTTCAGACCATCCCTTTTACCCTGTATTAGCATAGCTGACAGCCCCATCAGATGCAGGTCTTCCACTGCTAGTATTCAGGTATGGTTTCTGTGGCTACTCTACCAACTGGCTGTTAAAAATACCAAATCACACACTTTGAGTGAGTTGGCAAACTCGATCTTGGCAAGTTTTAAGCCAACATTTCGACACTTGCAAGTATATATACAATTGCAAAAAAAGACATTGTTTTAGATTTTGTAAATAATACTTAGTGGATTTCTGTCAAGATTTTTTGAGGAAAAAAAGAGCATGTTCTAAAATGTTATTTTTCATCAGATTTGTATTCTAGAGGTTTGGTAATTTTATTTTTAACAGATGTTTGTAGATGTTGCAAATATTTGCTTTTTTGAAGTCATATCCTGGCTTCTTAAACTTACAGGAGAATTTTTCCTGTATATATATTTTTTTTTTGAGGAGAGTTTACCAAGTATGCTTTTACTCAAGAGTGTAGACAGCTGTTTAATTAAATAGGGTTAAATCTCTTGGAAATTGTTGCTGAAGCAGAAAGTCTCAGCTCACTGACATCAGATAATACTTGCAGACAAATTCAGAAATGCCAGTAAGCTCTCATGTGCATTGCAGATTTTTTATCTTGATAGTTGATGTTTCAAAGTGGCAGAGAGATCTTGCTATACTTACCTTCATGCTATCATAACTAGAGTCTATACATGAAGCTTTCTCTTCATCGTTCCAGTACTTATTTCAGTATATATGTATGTCTAAAATCCAAGGAGTGATACAGATGTGGTACAACAAGGAAAGTTTCCTGTTCTTGCAAGTAGTTTTGAAGATTTCTTGAAAACTTCTATGCATTTTGGATTTTAACACATAAAAGGTTGCAGCATTTAAATTCATTTGCTAAGGAATCAAAACAGTGACTAAAGCAGTCTGCTGGGATTTTTAGAGGTCCCCAATACACTGAAGAGTTTGGATCTCTTCTAACCTTTGTAGTTTTGTTGTGGCAGTCAGAACTCGCCCGTACTAAGTCTCAAAACTCATCCTGAACTATGGTTTTTTTAATAGTGAATTTTAGAATTAAAAATTTGCATTCTTCTCTTCATCCATCATCGTTCACACTTTACAGCCTCTAAATTGTCTGTATTTTTACTTCCCTTAAGATTTTTATCCTTTAAAAATGCTTCAGGAGCTCATATGCAGATGTTGAATGCACATTTAATGATTAACCTTGCTTAGTTTTGATGATGATGCTGGATGGATGCCTATGTGTATTTTTTAAGACCTACTTAATTTAGCTGTTTTTCTGCAGTGTCTACAGAAATGGAGGAAAATATATGAGTGCAAATGAATGCATGTACTTTTTAAAAAATTAACTGAGTTTAGGAAAAACATGATTTTTCAGGTTTAGGGTTTTTTGTTATTAATATTTTTCCCATTTTTGTTTGTCTTTATTTAGATCGTACCTGTAAAGTCTGGAATCTGGTAACTGGACAAGAGATTATGTCTTTAGGGGGTCATCCAAATAATGTAGTTTCTATTAAATATTGCAACTACACTAGCCTGGTCTTCACAGTTTCCACCTCCTATATCAAAGTGTGGGACATCAGAGATTCTGCAAAGTGCATTCGGACATTGACGTGAGTATGCTGAACCTCAGGTGCCAAGCATTCAAATGAGTCTTTGTTTTAGACACATTTTATTATATTTAATTCAGTTATTGCAGTAGAGTGTAATATAAGTACACTATTGGGAATAGAAGCTTTCTTTACATGTTCGGGCTAAGTCAGTATGGGGTACCAGTAAAATATTGGAACAAAAAAAGAGTTTGCATAAGGAGTTTGATCAGATGTTCAGTATTCATAATTAGCTTGTAGCCTTTTTTGCTCAGTGAAATAGGTTTGGTTTTAGAGAGTATAAAAAGTATGTTGAACAAACTGCAAACTTTAAGGTTTTTCTTTTTTTCTTTCCCTTTTTCTCCTCCTTCTCTGTCCTCAGATCTTCAGGCCAAGCTATGCCTGCTGATATGTGTTCAGGAAGTACTAACAGAACAGTTGCTATCCCAGCTGGAGAGAACCAGATTAATCAAATTGCACTAAATCCAACTGGCACATTCCTCTATGCAGCTGCTGGAAACTCAGTGAGGATGTGGGACCTGAAAAGGTACTGAACACCAGCCAAAGAGAATGTTCTTTAGTTGGTTACATGTGCGTGGGCAGCAAAGTTGTGCACACGAAGCAGTCAGTGAAGTGTTTCTTCTATTATGGTAGTGTCCATACCTGGGCAAAATATGGTATCAGTTACAGATCAGTTAAGACATCTGTGGTGGTTAATGAGATAATGATTTTCTCATGTGTTAAGGTTGTGATTGAATCACTTCAGTAAAAATGACTGGAAAAACACAAGGTTTTGTTTGACGGGTGCTACAAAGCACACTCCTGTGAGTATGGGAATCCTGATTAGTAATGATGACATGATGGAAGCCAGTGGAAGTAATGTAATGTAATATGGGATTATGATAGCTGCACTGTAATTACACTATTCCAAACAGAACCTGCTCCCAAAGAGTCCACTCAAAATACAGAAAATACTTATGAGGGGTCTGACTCATCTTTACTTCAAAATTTTACTTTAAAATGTTGTAATTCTTATTTTGCATAAATAGAGGGGTTTTGTTGTATTTAACACAGATTTAATATTTACCCATGGATATGAGCAACAGAGGATGAGTGCTGAAGACATAGGAAAATAAAAAAATCCATTCTGTCAGAAGCTGTGCTATGGACTCTACTGGATATATAAAAATTAACAAATCCTAATTTCTTCTCTTATCCTTAAAGATTTCAGTCTACAGGAAAGCTAACTGGACACCAGGGTCCTGTTATGTGCCTTACTGTCGATCAAATTTCCAATGGACAAGATCTTATTGTCACTGGTTCAAAGGATCATTATATAAAGGTAAAGCACTAGTATTTGCTTGTTTTAACTTCTCTATGGGATGCAGGTTTCAGCAGAAGTGGCTTACACTCACACATTTGATAGCCAAGATGAAAATTATTTCATCAGTCACGGATCATGGATAATATTGAGTCATAATGAGCACATACCACTTCAGTGCCTTTTTTGCTTCACCAAGGAAAATGGATGCATGGTTGTATCTAGTTAGGTTTTTTCTTAATCCCCATTAAATTGGATGTCAGGTGTACAAAGTCTTGGAGAAATATTTGTAGCACCTGCTTTTAGGTAACATCTCTTTAAAGTATCTTAAGTCAGTGCCTCTGTTTTGGAGTGCAGACCTTATTGTTTTAGCAGAGACATCTTGTGTGCTCCTCACATAAGAGAGTCCAGGGTTTAGCCCAGGCTCTTTCTGAAGTATTACCTGTGTTCTGAAGTGGGGAAGACAGCAAGGTCAGCACTTTTCAGCCAAGGTGGACAATATACTTTTCTGCTTCTTGGAATTGTGAATAATTCACTCAAGGATATGGAATCTATTTTTTCAGGGGAGGGGAGTTATTTTTTCCTCCTTTTCTC